>SKCR01019149.1:0-44299 GCA_019454045.1 Zanthoxylum bungeanum | reverse complement strand
AGTGTATAATACACTCTAATGTTATGCATGGAATTGAGTGTTTGACACTCTAAACCTTTGCATGGCTTGTGTCATAGATTTATTATTATTTAATAAATATTATGGCATAAATATAAATTGATTTTTGGTATCAAAAATCATTTAGAACAAAAAGAAAAATCTCTCTTCTCTCTCTCACTTGGCCGAAAACTGCATGCAGTTTTTGGTCTTCATCTTCTTCATTTTGGTTGCCAAAAAGCTTGAAGAAAGTGTGATTGTTTGGAACATCTCCTCACATGCAAGGCTAGCACCTTTCAAGGGATCAAAAGAGGTGATAGGGAAACCATCATAGAGCTTGGAATACTCAAAGCTTGGAGCTTTCCACATCTTCTCACCTTGGCCGAAAATCATCCACTTTGGAGCTTCCATCTTGGCTTGATTTTCTTCATCACAAGATATTGTAAGTATGATTCCGCCATACTTCATGTTTATATATATTCTTTGTTGTATTTCATATATGCTTAATCTTTCCTTGGGACATATTATAGAAACCAACACCAATATATCAATGGATCTCTTGGGTCGCTTCCCAAAGATTCACCGATGACAGTTAATTTAATTAGAATTAATCTGGGCTTAATTAAGAGAGATAATTAATATGGGATTAATTAAGAGAGAGAAAATTAATCTGGGATTAATTGAGGTATTATTTAATCTAGGATTAAATGTGTTCGGAAGAGAGAGAACGGGATTAATTTAGAATTAATCGGTAAAATAAATTTAATAGTTAAATTTGATTTTTCTATTTAATTTATTCGTATGGGCTAAAATTAATATATTGGATATATTAATATGAATTGGATTTCATTATGGAATTAAAGTCGGACTTTAATACGAACGAACGAATTAATTTAGAATTAATTCATAAACGACATTCGTATTATATATTTGCGAGGCATTGTTATTTAATTAAATTAGATTTAATTATTTAGCGATGAAAGTTCATTTAATCGGATTAAATGGAACTGAGCTGCGGTAAATGTTCGTAGATACATTTGAATTTTGAATTCAAATGTGGGGCCCACTTCACATTTGGTAGTTGGCATTTATGCCAAGCCACCCACCATCCAACTACCTTGGAATGGTTTTGGTGAAACCATTTACCCAACTACCTTGTTTAGGTAAAAGGGTAAATTGGTTTTACCTAAAACTCTTCTCTCTCTCTTCACTTATGAATGCATCACACACTACACACTTGTAACACATTTTGGAAATGAGAAACCCTAAAATCCTCTCCATGGGCGTGAGCCTCTTTCCTTTATCTCTTTGATTTTGAGGCAATATCAACAAAGCTAACACTTGGAGAAATCAACTAAGGTGATAGGGAAACTACTTCAAGAGTTGGAATCATCACTTAAAGCTTGGATATTAGAGATCTCTTCTCAAAACTTTAAAGCTCAAATCCGTTCATTGTAAGTATATTCCGTAACTTATTTTGAATTTATGAACATGTTTTCATGCTTATTAGATCCTTGGAATGTTCTAGGAACACTAACAATGGTATCAGAGCCAAATTTAAGCATGAAAATTTTAGGGTTCATGACACTAAAATTTGGGGCTTTTATGTTTTGAGCATGATTCTTTCAAATTGATGCTTTGAGCATGCTTAGAATATGATAAGTTAGAGTTATGCATGATTAGATTTGAAACAAATCAAAAGAATCAAAAATTAAAAATTTCTTCATATGGCCGAATGCACTGTCTTGGACTGCAGTTTTTTTGATTTTTGTAACATGGGAATAATGTGTTTAAATGCTAGTTTAAATGTTGATTGTTGGTTTGATTAGATTAGAATCAAAGTCAATAATGTTTATGTTAAAATCAAGGAGCATGTTGAGCATGAAATGATGAATTTAGGATTCAATTTGTGTTGAGCATGAAATGATGTATTTTGGCTTCAATTTGTGTTGAGCATGAATTGATGGATTAAGCATGATTAATTAAGTTAATTGGTATTTTGGAAAATTGAGTTTATTTAATTAATCATGGCTAATACACTTTAATTAAAATAATTGTGATATTTGGAATATTATAATTATGTTAATAAGCCTTTAATTATGAATTGGGCTAAAAGTGTGTATTTGGGCTTAATGGGCTTGGTTTGACTAAGTTTGGTTTTGGACTTTTGGATTGGATCCAATTGGGCCCAAAACCAATTCCATAAAGTCCAAATACATCACTTGGCCCTTTAAAGAATTTAATTGGGCCTAATGGGCTAAATTGATTTGTTGGCAATAGGGTGATTCCTATTGGGCCTTGGCATTTTGGGTTTGATCCATTATGGCCAAAGCCCATGCCTTAAGAATTAATTAAAAGCCCATTGACTTTAATTGAAATGACATTGGATGTTATTGGGCCTTTGAGACCCATTAAGATTGGATTTGGAATCCAAGTCTTTAAGGCTTATAAGTAAGTGTAAATATTTAATTTGGAATTAGTATTGAATATACAAATAAATTGGATTTAAAGTTGTAGTTCAATATAATTCAAGAATACTTACTTTGAGTATTTATTCTTAAACGAGTTTGACTCACGCAAATCAAATCGTTCTTTGAACATTGTCTGGTCATTAATTCAAAGATTGATTAATTGGATTAGATTGATTGAATAACATGATTTGTATGAATACATGAATGTATTGCATGAATAATGTATATCGGATGGATATTAGAAGGGCGAGGGCAATTTTGGAAATTGTATTAAATTTAGAATTTATTAAATTGGACCTACGTGTCTAGCGTTTTATCTCCTCTCTCATTGTATTTCTCTTCTCACCTATTCCCCTCAATGTAAATGAGGTTTCTTAATTGTATTTTGTAATTGGGTAGAAGTTAGAATAGTTCTAGCCGGGGAGAGGAAATGGAGTGATTTGTTCTAGGAATAATTTGTGAGATATCCATCCGCATATCATTATTAATTTATTTAATTATACGCGCTTTATTATGTATTTAGAATGCATGTTTAAGGTGTATGATGATGAGACCTTAACAAAGATAATAAATTGGTTGCCAATTTGCACGGGAAAAACCCTCAAAACATATTAAGCATTTTTCCTTCCGTTGAGTGATTCTTACTCAAGATCCAAAGTTGGCATTGGTTTGTTGGCCAAAGTCAAGACCTTTGTCAATTGCGGATGTGTTTGAATCATGAGAGTTTTGTTCCATATCGGTGTCTTGTCCAAGTCGTGATTTGTTGGCCAAAGTCAAGATCACTTCTTGTCCATCGACATTGATTACGAAGCTTTCCATGTCAATGGGTTCCGCTTAACTGGGATCATTAAGTTTGTTGTGCCAAAGCCAAGGCTTAGTTGATTCAGAGGAAAAAGGTTAGGTAATATATTTGATATATTGGCATATATAAGATATATGTTTCGGACTTGGATGTCCACCTACTGGATCTAGGAATTGGATGAGATCCAATTGATCTTAGAGATCTACCTAGTTAAGTATCATACAATTTGTTGGCCAAAGTCAAGATTGTGTGTTATTTAACGGGATCCTAGCCCACTAGGAAACTAGGTTTCCCCGAGTACTCGACAGAGGGTTAGAGGCTCGCCGAAAAATAGTGGGAGGCAAGTATTAGATTTGCAATATTCGTTTAGTTACTTGCCATACGCGCTCAATCAAATATCATTCGTCAAATAAATTATATATTAGTTGGACTAATATTTATTGTTGTTTTAATTAAACAGTTGGACTGTATTCAAACTACTTCATTTATAGTTGATTATATAATTGGATTATAGTAATCAATATATTTGAATTTTACCTCTCATTTATATTTGATTATATAATTGGATTATAGTAATCAATATATTTGGATTTTACTAATCATTATAATGATTATATAATTGGATTATAGTAATCAATATATATTTGATTTTAACTAATAAAATTGTAATCAGTTATATAGTTAGACTATAGTAATCATTACATTAATTGTACCTGAAATCGTTGATTAAATAGTTGGACTATTAGAATCAAGATTAAAATGAAAGATTATGTTTAAAAACTAATCCTAGGGAAAATGTGTTTAACGACTTTAATTTTCAAATTGGGAATAAATTTCAGGATAGTCCTGAAACTAAGAAGTTACTTTATTTGATAAAATAACATCTTAGGCCTAAGCCCAGAGTTAAGCAAATAGTAGAGCATGATCTTTGGAAAATTCATGTGATGATAACTTTAATGCTTAATCCATTATGCTTGCCATAATGACTCCTTAATTTCTTAATCAGAAGTAAGGATTAGATCCTTAAAGTATGATAATGAAATTGAAGGATCTTCATAGATCTATTCTTAGATCTTAGAAGTATTGAATTGCAATAAACAACTCTTGGAGAGTTAATGACTATTCTCAATGAGACCAAAGTCAAAGTTTGCAATAAGGCAAGAAGCGCAAGGCGCACCCTACTTCGATATTCTAGAAGGCCAAGGCTTGGCCAAAGACTTCTGGAATATGAAAAGGGCAAAGGCAAAGGCAAAATCATTATAATCTTCTAGGAAGATAAATGACATATCCCAAGATGTATGCCTAACTTGTGGCAAACGGGGTCATTGAAGCATGACTGCCGTATGGACAAAGCAGACATGAAGGAATAGAAGACAAGACAAGGTTCTGACTTCAAATAAGTTTGTCATAAATATGTTCACTACTAGTATTAAAATTGGATTTTAGATACTTAGTGTGATACATAAATATGCATTGATGTGCAGAATCTGCTGTGAGCAGGATACTGACTTCAGTTGAGATTAATCTGCGAATCAGAAAGGGACGACAGTCGCTGTTTCAACCGTAGATACCTAAGTTTAGGAACTACCTTTGGGTGTGTACTTAAATTAGGAAACTGTTATAATGTAACTAGTTTGACTAGAAACATTATCTCTATATCGAGTATAACTCGTTGCGAGTATACCTTTATATTCTAGAACACTAAAGTGTTTTTATATAAAGATGATATTGAGATAAACACATTAGATGTGAATAACAGTATTTATATTTTGAATATAAATAAATCTCAAACATATAACATGACAAACAAGTAGCTCAAACTGATTTGATCAGATGAGACTTATTTGTGGCAGTGTTGTCTGGGACACATTAAACAAGACTCGTATATCCACACTTTTGAAGAGTGGATACTAGGACGGATTTGATTCCATTCAAATGATGTCTACGAATCTAGTTTATTAGGTAAAGTACCTAAAACACCTTTACTTGGTAAAAATGTAAGTTCCACCGATCTATTAGCCCTTGTTCATAGTGACGTAAGTGGGCCCATGTCTAGCTAGGCTAGAGGTGGATATGAATATTTCGTGACCTTTACGGATGTGGCATCGCGTTATGGTTGTGTTTCTTTTGAAGACACAAATCGGAAACTTTTAGAGTTTCGACACGAAATAGACGAACAGATCGGCTAAAGTATTAAAACATCACGGTTTGACCATGATGAAAATACTTAAGCAATAAGTTTCTCAAATACTTGAAAGAGTATAGTATTCTTTCAATGAGGACTCCTCCTGGAACACGTCAATTTGACGGTGTGTCCGAACGGAGAAACCAAATTTTGTTGGACATGATAAGGTTAATCATGAGTCGCTCTGAGCTACCATTTTCCTTCAAAGGATAAGCATTTACAGTGCAATACTTATTTTGAATAAGGTTCCATGAAAATCTGTTTGACAGATTCATATTAGATATGAACAGGAAAGAAACCAGGTTTTCTCACTCCTGAAGATTTGGGATGCTGGGCATATGTTTGGATGATACCAAACTAGAACCCAAATTGGATAAGTGCCAATTGTAGGTTATCCTAAGGAAACCAAAGTATAGTACTTATACAACTCACTTGAGAACAATGTAATTGTTGCTCACCATGCGGTTTTCCTAAGAGGAATACCGATATGCAGTGGTAAGTGGGAGGATAGTAAAACTCGATGAAAAATCAGAGTTATACTGTTCAAGGCACCAAGTCCTTAATGGAACACAAACAGTTCATCAAGGATGAAACTGTACCAGTAATCTTCGAATACACAAGAACCGCGTAGTCGGAGAGAGTCAGAAAACAACCTGGGGTATGGGTTTCTGATCTCACCTCATAAAGATGTCAATCTTATTGAGGAATACGAACTGACTACGTATGAGGAAGTGATACAAGGTATCGACTCCCCATTATGGCAAAGTGCCATGAGTCCGAAATGGATTCCATGTATACCAACTATGTTTAGACACTAGTTGATGTACCGAAGGCATTGTGCCTATTGGTACTATATAAGTCTTCAAGGAAGACATACATGGATGGCAACATACCAACGTACTAAGCTAGGCTTGTAGCGGAAAGGTATCGTTATCAACATTGTGTTGATTACAACGAAATCTTTTACCTGTTGCCACGTTAAATCCATTTGGATAATGCTTGCTGATGCTGCATGTTTCATTTATGAAATATGGCAGCTGAACGTCAAAATGCTTTCCTTAAAAGGAAACCTTTTGGAGGATGTTTACAATCCTGACGGTTTTGTCGTACCAAAACTAGCAAACAAGGTTTGCAGGTTATTCGATCCATGTTTGGATTGAAGCAAGCATTAGGTTTTTGGAATTATCGTTTTGATGTAATCATAATGGTTATGATTTAATTCAAAACAAAATGATTCTTGTGTATATAAGGAGGTTAGTGGGAGCGCACTGACAGTGAATGTCCTATAATAATGATATATGTCATTTCTTGGAAATGATATTCCCATATTACAATCGGTGAAAGCTTGGCTTTCATGAAAATTCTCCGTAGAATTCTTGGGAGAAACAACCTTTATTCTAGGAATAAAGATCTACTGGGATAGATTTAAAGTTGTTAACACTCTCTGAGAACTCGTACATTGAAAAATGTACGTGACCTGGTGTCTCATACGCTTTGAGCATATGGAGTCACAAACAGGTCAATCCAAGTGATAGTCACTGGATTGATATTAAGAACATCCTTAGTATCTTAGAGAACTAAGGATGATGTCTTAAACTATGGAGAATGAGAACTTGAAGTGACTGGGATCACTGCTGCAAGTTTCCTAACCGATAAAAAACGGTACTATACAGTTTGAATAACGGAACAGTGAGCTGGAAATCTTCCAAGCAAGATACTGTTACCGAATAAACAACAAATGCGGGTTATTGCTGCGGCTGAGGCAGCAATAGAAGCCATCTGGGTCATTAACAAATCTAATTAGATTAGATATAGTTCTGTTAGCAGCTGAGCTAGGCTACAGCGCAGACTAAAGAATTAATGGTCTCATCAACGATCCAGATATATACTTCGACTATTCATCTGATTCGTTCGGATCATACATCGTGGCGATGTGATGATCGAATAAATCGCATCAGACGATAATCATACAAATCCGCTGACGAAAGCCTTTCCTCAGCAGTTTGAGCGAACCGTACATAGTTCGGGTGTAAGACACTCGAGTGACTGGCTATAGGCCAAGTGGGAGATTGTTGGACAATTATGACCCATAGCGTCACTATTTGTACAGATCATGGTGTTGTTGTACAAATTAACTATGTGACAAGGAGATTGCACTCTTATCATTTGTGATTAGATCACCTAGATGTATAAATGATAGGAGGTCCTTATGATTAGTTCCTGGATTGAGATGATATGAGACAGTATCAGTCCACGAAGGATTAATCATTAAATATCCCTAGTCGTAGTATTATCGAGACTGGACATCGATAATGCGGAATAGACTAGTATTACACTTGTGCGTGTTATGTGAGATCATAACGGCATAGTTCTCATATATTTGGGTATAGGATACTCATGCAAGTGTAATAGGAGGTTGTGTTTTACCGATGGTACGGAAAATAGCTTCGCTCTGGATAGACCCCTCGGAATTCCATTGGTAGTATGACTATGTGTCTATGGAAGTCCGAAATCAGGGTAGGTGTATTTGGTCTTAACCTGAGACTTGCACCGCTAATACTTGCGACAATCGGTATGCTTTAGTTTTGGTCGTCCAGGGCTTTAACCGGTTCTGTGTACGCCTCTGCTAGGTATATTGAGAATCGTAGTGTATTGGGTGTGATGTCAAGACGGAAGTATCACTCCAGTCATAGTGGAGATGATGTCACGTAGGATACGGTACTAGTGCTCTTAAGTACTGCATTCATCGGGATATTATGACTAGGTCATGTATATCCGATTATAGAGACTAGTTACCAGACATCCGACATGTGCTTCGTACGGGGCAGACACATTCCAGCCCCAGGCCTAGCACGTGACATCTAATACTGGATCGCAATACGCAATACTACGTATACTACGCCTGACATAGATTATATATTCCAGTAAGAATATTTCTGGAGAATTGGTAGGCACGGTGCTTTGCTAGAAGCCAACCATGTCTTGTAAATCGGTAAGAACGTGGTACGAGGTACGCACGTATTTGGATAATCCGATGACCGTATTTACTGCCAACATATCCAGGGATCTCTTGGGTCGCTTCCCAAAGATTCACCGATGACAGTTGATTTAATTAGAATTAATCTGGGATTAATTAAGAGAGAGAAAATTAATCTGGGATTAATTGAGGTATTATTTAATCTGGGATTAAATGTGTTCGGAAGAGAGAGAACGGGATTAATTTGGAATTAATCGGTAAAATAAATTTAATAGTTAAATTTGATTTTTCTATTTAATTTATTCGTATGGGCTAAAATTAATATATTGGATATATTAATATGAATTGGATTTCATTACGAAATTAAAGTCGGACTTTAATACGAACGAACAAATTAATGTAGAATTAATTCATAAACGAAATTCGTAATATATATTTGCGAGGCATCGTTATTTAATTAAATTAGATTTAATTATTTCGAAAGTTCGTTTAATCGGATTAAACGGAACTGAGCCGCGGTAAATGTTCGTAGAGACATTTGAATTTTGAATTCAAATGTGGGACCTACTTCACATTTGGTAGTTGGGAGGGTAGTTGGCATTTATGCCAAGCCACCCACCATCCAACTATCTTGGAATGGTTTTGGTGAAACCATTTACCCAACTACCTTGTTTAGGTAAAATGGTAAATTGGTTTTACCTAAAACTCTTCTCTCTCTCTTCATTTGTGAATGCATCACACACTGCACACTTGTAACACATTTTGGAAATGAGAAACCCTAAAATCCTCTCCATGGGCGTGAGCCTCTTTCTTTCATCTCTTTGATTTTGTGGCAAAATCAACAAAGCTAGCACTTGGAGAAATCAACTAAGGTGATAGGGAAACTACTTCAAGAGTTGGAATCATCACTTAAAGCTTGGATCTTGGAGATCTCTTCTCAAAACTTTAAAGCTCAAATCCGTTCATTGTAAGTATATTCCGCAACTTATTTTGAATTTATGAACATGTTTTCATGATTATTAGATCCTTGGCATGTTCTAGGAACACTAACAGCTAGATGCTGAAATTCTGGAACATATCAACTATCTTGACAAGCCGTTTCGTTTCAAAGCGACACCACAAGTGGAAAGCCTGAAACTACCAAAGAAAGATCGAATCAAGCCTTCGATTGAAGAACCACCACAGCTGGAGCTGAAGTTACTTCCGAGCCATCTCAGGTATGCATTTCTTGGAAACTCTTCTGAATTACCTGTTATTATTTATTCTTCACTAACATTGGAGCATGAAGAAAAGTTGTTGAGAGTGTTACGAGAACACAAAAGAGCCATTAGCTGGACTATAGCAGACATTCGAGGCATTAGTCCATCATTTTTCATGCATAAAATTATGATGAATGATGAGTACAAACCCAAAGTGGAGCATCAACGGAGACTCAATCCAACCATGAAGGAAGTCGTGAATAAAGAAATCATCAAATGGTTGGATGCTGGCATCATTTACCCTATCTCAGACAACACTTGGGTGAGTCCTATGCAGTGTGTACCAAAGAAATGAGGAATTATTATAGTCATAAATGAAAAGAATGAGCTGATTCCAACAAGAATAGTGACTGGATGGAGAGTTTGTATGGACTATTTGAAACTGAACAAAGAACAATGAAATACCATTTTCCACTGCCATTCATTGATCAGATGCTAGACAAACTGGCGGGACATGAGTTCTATTGCTTTCTGGACGGATATTTGGGGTACAATCAGAATGCATTGCCCCAGAAGATCAGGAGAAAACCACTTTTACATGTCCCTATGGTACTTTTGCATTCCGCAGGATGCCATTTGGACTATTTAATGCTCCTGCCACATTTCAGCGTTTCCTGATGGCTATCTTCTCAGACATGCTGGAACAAAGTATGGAGGTGTTTATGGATGTCTTCTCTGTATTTGAGACTCATTTGACCACTGCTTGTAAAATCTGGAACATGTATTACAAAGATGCGAAGAAACGAACCTGGTACTCAATTGGGAGAAATGGCACTTCATGGTACATGAAGGTATTATTCTTGGACACCGGATCTCACATAAGGGAATCGAGGTAGACAAAGCAAAGATTGAAATAATTGAAAAATTACCTCCGCCGACATCAGTTAAAGGGATTCGGAGCTTTCTCGGACATGCAGGTTTTTATAGGAGATTTATCAGAGAATTTTCCAAGATTGCTAAACCTCTGTGTAATCTTCTGGAGAAGGATGTGCCTTTCAAATTCACCAAAGAATTCCATGAAGCTTTTGAGATCTTGAAACAAAAGCTGATTTCTGCCCCTATCATAGTCGCACCAGACTGGAGCCTTCCATTTTAGGTGATGTGTGATGCTAGTGATTTTGCTGTAGGTGCAGTTTTGGGACAATGCAAAGCAAAGCTTTTCCACACCATTTACTACTCCATCGAAACTTTTAATGAAGCTCAACTCAACTACACAACCACTGAAAATGAGTTGCTCCCAGTTATGTACGCTTTTGAAAAATTCCACTCCTATCTGCTGGGTCCCAAAGTGGTGGTCTACACAGATCATTCAGCAATCAAATTCTTGAACACGAAGAAATATTCCAAACCAAGATTGATCCATTGGATACTTCTTCTGCAAGAATTTGACATGGAGATCAGAGACAGGAAAATGACAGAAAATCAGATGGCAGATCATTTATCGAGGCTTGAGAATGGAGAAACAGCTGGCAAAGAACTGACAATCAAATAAAATTTTCCAGATGAACAATTGTTTTCCATGAAACAGCATGATGCTCCTTGGTATGCTGATTATGTCAATTATATAGTTTCGGGAAAATGGCCGTTGGAATATGGACAACTCAGCAATGAAAGAAGTTCTTCAAAGAAGTCAAGCACTATGTTTGGGATGAGCCGTACCTGTTCAAACATTGTGCTGATCAATTATTGAGATGGTCTGTTCCACATGAGGAGGTCAACAATGTTCTTCAACATTGTCATTCATCACCATATGGCGGACACTTTAGCGGAAACAAAAATGCAGCCAAAGTTCTAGAAACAGGTTTGTTCTAGCCCACTCTTTTTAAAGATGCTTATTTGTTTTGTCTTCAACGTGTCAAGTGCCAGAAAACGGGGAATATTTCAAAGAGAAATGAAGGACCACTGCAAAACATTCTGGAAGTGGAGATATTCGATGTGTGGGGTACTGATTTTATAGGGCCCTTTGTGCCATCGTTCGGAAACCTGTACATATTGGTTCTTGTAGACTACGTCTCCGAATGGGTTGAAGCAATCGCACTGCCATCAAACGATTCAAAAGTGGTGATCAAATTCCTTAAAAAGAATATTTTCACTCGCTTTGAAACAACTCGGGCTATTATCAGTGATGATGGCACACATTTCTGCAACAAATATTTTGATGCGCTCCTATCCAATACGGAGTTACTCATAAAGTTACCAAAGCCTACCACCCTCAGTCAAATGGACAGATTGAAGTTTCAAACAGGGAGATCAAAAGAATCTTGGAAAGAACCTTCGGATCAACAATGAGAGACTGGTCCAAAACTGAATGACGCATTATGGGCCTATCAGACAGCTTATAAGACACCCATTGGTATGTCCCCATATCGTATGGTGTTTGGGAAAGCATGCCATCTGCCAGTTGAGCTTGAACACAAGGCTTACTGGGCACTGAAGAAGTTAAATCTTGATCCACAAGTTGTAGGAGAAAAATGACTTCACCAACTCAACGAATTGGAGGAGTTTCGTCTTCAGGCTTATGAGAATGCCAGATTATACAAGGAAAACCAATAAATGGCATGACCAAAAATAGTGCGCATACAACTGGAACCAGGGCAGCAGGTGTTGTTGTACAATTCAAGGTTAAAACTTTTCCCTAGAAAGTTGAAATCAAGGTGGTCAGGTCTATTTGTGATCACTCAGGTTTTACAATATGGAGCTGTTGAGTTACTCTATCCCAACACCAATAAAACATTCAAGGTTAACAGTCAGCGTGTCAAGCACTACTGGGGAGAATCATTTGAACGACCAAAAGAAAGTGTCACACTTTCAGATCCAGCCTAACGTTCGAGAAGTCACGTCTAGCCGTCGACGTTAAACTTAGCGCTCGCAGGGAGGCAACCCATGCAATTTGTGTATATATTATGATCTGGTGTGTTTTATTTTTTGTGTGTTTAGTTTTTTCAGGTAAAGTCATTTCACGATGGAAGAAGCTCTCGCAAATCTTCACAAGTAATTTCCTTCTCTCCCACAAAAATCTCTGATGAAAGTCTACAAAGCTCGCTTGGAATGAATGAGACTAATGATGATCATAGGTATTCCAACTGACATTCGTTGGATTATTGAAGTATGGGTCCGATTGGCAGGTGAGTCATCTGGCTCTTTTATTTCACATATGTCTGGTTTAGGAAGGAGCACATATGCTAAAAAGAGAAGAGCAAAAGAATGTGTGTGTTAGGGATATGCCCCTATACCCAACTTGTGGATGGGCCTATATGTACATGTATTGGTAATATTTTTCATTAATTAGTAAACTGGCAATCTTTATTATACGTGTCTTACATAACTTATTGAATCATCAACACTGTCTAAAGCCCTTGGAGTAATAAGACGATGGCTTCCACGCCTTAGAGAATCATTACTCTTAAATGTTCTTAGTCATAGTTTTGTGAATAGTCTGGGCATTCACAAAGCGGAGCGACAAGCATGATGATATGATCCGTCCTTAAGTGGGGTAGCCGATATCATAGGCTACTATCAGGAGAAAATCCGTCCGCTGGTGTATCACTGATGGATGAGTTTACTCGTGTCCATCGAACTGACCTCCGAAAGTTTTCATATGGAGTGTTTATATCCTATGGTGTCTGTGAGAACTTTCATGTATCGATTATATAACTAATCCTTTAGACATGAGGTCTTTACAATCTTTATGTGGGATTCAAATAACTTTGACATTCTCCTTCTCCTCTGGTTCAAAATATCCGGTCGTAAGGGTATAATTGGGTCATTTGTTGAAACACAATGAAGTTTGTAAAAGATACAATAGAGAGAATCTGTTAGACATTATGTCCCATAGCGTCACTGTTTGTAAATGATATTGTATTATTGTACAAAATTAACTATGTGATAATGAAATTGCCTTTTGCTGTTTTGTAATTTTATTTACTTTGATATATAAATGGCAAAAGTCCATATGATTAGTACTGGATTGAGATGATATGAGACAGTATCAATCCATAAAGGTTTAATCATTAAATATCCCTAGCGTAGTATTATCGAGACTGGACATCGATAATGCGGAATAGGCTAGTATTGCGCTTGTGCACGTTGTGAGGGCACAACAGCATAGTTCTCATATATTTAAGTATTGGATACTTATGCAAGTGCAATAGGAGGTTGTGTTTTACCGATGGTACGGAAAACAGCTTCGCTCTGGATAGACCCCGCGGAATCCCATTGGTAGTATGTCTATGTGTCTATGGGAGGCCGCATCAGGGTAGGTGTATATGGTCTTAACCTGAGACTTACATCGCTAGTACTTGCGACAATCGGTAAACTTTGGTTTTGGTGGTTGGGGACCTTAACCGGTTCTGTGTACACCTCTTCTGGGTTTATCGAGAAGCGTAGTGTACTGGATGTGATGTCAAGATGGAAGTATCGCTTCAGACATATGGAGGCGATGATCACGCAGGGCACAGAACTAGTACTCTATAAAAGGTTGCAACCGTCGGGACAATATGACCAGGTCAGGATTGTCCGATTTAAAGAGACTAGTTGCTTGATGTCCGATATATGTTTCGTACGGGGCAGACACATCTCCAGCCCCAGGCCTAGCATGTGATCATCCGATACTGGATCGATGTACGCAATACTACGGTATACTACGCCTGATACAGATCTTATATTCCTATAAGAATATTTCTGGAGAATTGGGTAGGCATGGCGCTTTGCTAGAAGCCAACCTTGTCTTGTAAATCGGTAAAGACGTAGTACGAGGTACGTACGTGTTCGGATTATCCGACGACCGTATTTACTGCCAAAATATCCGGAGATCTCTTGGGTCGCTTCCTGAAGATTCACCTATGATATTTGATTCGAACTTAATTAATCTTGGATTAATTGCGGAGAAACTTTATCTCGGATAAAGTGCCTTATTCAGAGAGAGAGAACGATTAATTTGGAATTAATCGATAAAATTATTATATTCGATATAATAATCGAAATTCGATTTCGACGCGAAATTAAAATTAGATTTTAATTCGGGCATACGAGTTAGAATTAATTCGTAAGCGACGTAAATAATAATTTCGCTAGGAGCGATTATTTATTTAAATCCGATTTAATTAACGTCGCGACGCTAGCTCGGTATTTCGGAAATATCGAACCCGAACGCGTGAGTGGACGTGGGCCCACTTTCATTGGGAAACGTGTGGGGCCCACATGACACTTGTCATTATATGCATTATTTTATTGATAAGGCATTGCATGTTAATAGTGTACAAAACACTCTAAGGCATTGCATGGTGATAGTGTGCATTTCACTCAAAGGCTTTGCATGGAGTTTGAGTGTTTGACACTCTAAGCCATTGCATGGTTTATGTCATAGATTTATTATTAATTTAATAAATTATAACATAAATATAAATTGATTTTTGGTAATACAAAAATTAATTAATCAAGACATTACACAAAAACTCTCTCTTCTCTCTCAAATTGCCGTGAACTCCATTGACAAGGGCAAGGAAGATTTGATCTTCCATTTCTCCATTTTTGCTAGCACAAGCAAGGGATCAAAAGAGGTGATAGGGAAACCATCAAAGAGCTTGGAATACAAAAGCTTGGAGCTTCAAGTCTTCTTCCTCCTCTTGGCCGAATCCTCCACCACTTGGAGCTTCTACCATTTGATCATCTACTTCATCATTCATCACAAGGCATTGTAAGTATGATTCCGCCATATTTCATGTTCATATATATTCTTTATAGTATTTCACATGCTTAATCTTTGTTTGGGACATATTATAGAAACCAACAATGGTATCAGAGCTAGGTTTAAGCATGAAATACTTTAGGTTAAAATTTGTGAAAAATTGATTGAAGCATGTTCTTGTGAAATTTGATGAATGAGTATGCTTAGATGTATGTTAAATGACATTATATGAAATCAATTTTATGAAAAATGCATTGGATGATTTTTCCCCAAAATTTTGACCTTGGCCGAATGGGTGTGATAAATTGATTGAAGCATGTTCTTGTGAAATTTGATGAATAAGTATGCTTGCATGTATATAGAATGATATTACATGGAATCAATTTTATGAAAAATGCATTGGATGATTTTTCCCCAATATCTTCACCTTGGCCGAATGGCATGATGAAATTGATATAAGCATGTTCTTATGAAATTTGATTAATAAGTATGCTTGCATGTGTATAACATGATGTTATATGGAATCAATTTTATGAAAAATGCATTGGATGATTTTTCCCCTAATCCATGCCTTGGCCGAATGTGTTGCTACTTGGAGTGGATTGAATTTTTGTGTTTAAGATCATTAGATGACTTAGAACGTGTACGGGACGTAGATTAGTAATTCAATCGGATTGAAAACAAATCGACACAAAAAAACTCACCTTGGCCGAATGTACAAGGACATGAAATGGAGTTGATTTTTGATAAAATTAATGTTGGACATTTAATTTGATAAATACATGATTAATAAATTAAATGGGTATTTTTGAAATATTTGGTTTAATATATTAATCTTGGTATTACACTTTAATTAATTGGACTTTAATGTTTGGAATATTAAAATTTAATTAATGGGCTTTAATAATTTAATTGGGCCTTATGGGCTTAAAATTGGTTTTATGGCACTTAAGGGTGATTCCTTATTTGGGCTTGGCAATTGGGTTTGACCCAAATTGACCAAAGCCCAAGCCTTAATAAATCAATTCTAAGCCCATTTGACTTGAATTAAATTCAACATTGGATGTTAGTTGGGCTTTGAGACCCAATAGGATTAGATTTAGAATCTAAGTCTTTAAAGCAAATAAAAGTGTAAACATTTAATTTGGAATAAATAAATGAATTAGTATTGAATACGAATTAAATAAGATTTAATAAGTAGTTCGATATAATTCGCGAATTCGTACCTTATGTACTTATTCTCAATCGAGTTGGACTCGCACAAAATCAAACCGTTGTTTGAACATTGGATGATCACTTTAACAAAGACTAATTAATTGGATTAGATTGGTTGTAAAAGCATGTCTTGTTTGAATATATGTATGTGATGAATGAATAGTGTATATCGGATGGATATTAGAAGGGAAAGGGTAATTTTAGAAATTATTGTATATTTGGAATTTATAAATTGGACCTGCGTGTCCAGCCTTATCTCTTTATCTCTTTGTATCTCTTCTCACCTAATTCCCCTCAATGTAAATGAGGTTTCTCTTATTGTATTATGTAATTGGGTAGTTGTAGAATAGTGCTAGCGGGGAGAGGAAAGGGAGTGATTTGTTCTAGGAACAAGTTGTTTAAATATCCATCCGCATATCACTATTACTTTACTTTACGCGCTTTATGATGTTTTAGAAGCATGCTTAAGGGTGTATGATGATGAGACCTAACAAAGATAAATAAATTGGTTGCCAATTACGCGAAAATCCCTCAACAATATTAAGCGATTTTCCTTCCGTTGAATGATTCTTTCTCAAGATCCGAAATTGGCATTGGTTTGTTGGCCAAAGTCAAGACCTTTGTCAATTGAGGATGTGTTTGAATCATGAGAATTTTGTTCCACATCGGTGTCCTGTCCAAGTTGTGATTTGTTGGGCCAAAGTCAAGATCACTTCTTGTCCATCGACATTGATTACGAAATTTTCCTTGTCAATGGGTCCCGCTTAACTGGAATCATTAGGTTTGTTGTGCCAAAGCCAAGGCTTAGTTGATTCAGAGGAATGGTTTAGGAAAATGTATTGGATACATTGACATATGTATTAGATATATATGTTTCGGACTTGGATGTCCACCTAACCGGATCTAGGAATTGGATGGATCCAATTGATCTTCGAGATCTACCTAGTTAAATATCATACAACTTGTTGGCCAAAGTCAAGGTTGTGTGTTATTTAACGGGATCCTAGCCCACTAGGAAATTAGATTTCCCGAGTTGTCTACAGAGGGTTAGAAACTTGAAGAAAATAGTGGGAGGCTATTATTGAATTTGCAATCTCGTTCAGATAATTAGCCTTACTCGTCTTTCAAAATTATTTCGTCAATATTTTATTTGATTAGTTGGACTAATATATTGTTATTTTACTTGTAACAGTTTGACTGTACCCATAACATCGTTGACTTTATAGTTGGACTATAGTTGTCAAGATGACTGGCAAAGGTAATATCCGCGACATAATCATGGGCGATAATGTCTTCAAAGGGACAAACTTTGCCGACTGGGAAATGAACCTCAAGATAGTGCTTGGGGCTGAGAGGGTACTGTATACTATTCAGAGGCCTCTCCCGCCTAAACCCACTGAGCCACTGGAGCTAGAGTTATGGAAGACTCATAGTGACGATTGTGACCAAGCTCAGTCAGTTATGCTAGCTGCAATGACCCAGCATTTCAGACGCCAAAACAGGGACTTGGATCCCTATAACATGATGGCAAGATTGCGTGATCTTCACCGCACTAACAAGCGGATGAAGAGGTACGAGCTAGTAAGGAAACTCTTCCGCTCCCGGATGACAGATGGCGCATCAGTTGAGGCCCACGGGACTCAAATGATCGCTGACATAGATGAGTTAGCCAATATGGGCATTGTCTTGGAGGCAGAGCTGACGATTGATATGATATTACAATCGCTGCCCGATACTTGGAAACAAATCATCGTCAACTATAAGTTGATGGATACTGACGACACTCTTGGAGAGTTGTTGTCCGTGCTGAAGGAGTCCGAAAGGGAACTCCTAAAGGGGAGCAAGCGCGAGGCGCATTATGCATCGACCTCTCATGCGCCAAAGGCTAGGCCCATGGCAATTGGAGGTGCGAGGAAGAGGAAGTTCAAAAAGAAGGGCAAAGGCAAGTTGACAGTGGCTTCTAGGAAGCCAAAGGACAAATCTCGCGACATCTCCTTAACTAACTGCGGCAAAAGGGGTCACTGGAAACGTGACTGCCAAATAAACATTGTGCAGAAGGAGGATAGCAAGGTGGCAAGGCTACCGCCTCTGGTATGTTTGTTATTGAGATAAATATGAATACTTCTAGTTTTAAAAATTGGATTTTTGATTCTGGTTGTGGTGCTCATATTTGTACTGATGTGCAGGATCTGCATGATAGCAGGATGCTGGCGACAGGGGAGATGGATCTACGGGTCGGAAACGGAACACCAGTTGCTGTTTTGGCCGTAGGGACTTTTGTTTTAGAACTGCCCTCAGGGCATGTACTTAAACTTTTAAACTGTTATTTTGTACCTAGTTTAACTAGGAATATTATATCTGTATCCTTGTTAACCCAGCAGGTTACACTTTTGTATTTAGAAACACTGGGTGTTATTTATATAAAAATGATGCAGAAATTTGCATAGCTGTTGCAAATAACGGTCTTTATATTTTGAATATAAATGAATCTCCTAAAATGACAAACAAAAGGCTCAAAAGAGTAATCTAAAAGATGAAGCTTATATGTGGCATTGTCGTCTAGGACACATTAACAAGACTCGCATATCCACACTTTCGAAGAGTGGGTACTTGGACGAATTTGATCTCAATTCATATGACGTCTGCGAATCTTGTCTTTTAGGCAAAATGCCTAAATCACCTTTTAGCGGTAAAGGTGAACGTACCACAGAACTGTTAGCTCTCGTTCATACTGACGTATGCGGGCCCATGTCTAGCCAGGCTAGAGGTGGATTTCACTACTTCGTAACCTTTACAGATGATGCATCTCGTTACGGTTATGTGTATCTTATGAGACACAAGTCGGAAACTTTTGAGAAATTCAAAGAGTTTCGACACGAAGTGGAGAAACAAACAGGGAAGAGTATTAAGACATTACGGTCAGACCGTGGTGGCGAATACTTGAGTTATGAGTTTCAAGATTACTTGAAAGAATATGGTATTCTTTCACAGTGGACTCCTCCTGGAACACCACAATTAAACGGTGTGTCCGAACGGAGAAACCGCACCTTGTTGGACATGGTGAGGTCAATGATGAGTCGCACTGAGCTACCAATATCCTTCTGGGGATACGCATTAAACAGTGCTATACTTATTTTGAATAAGGTACCGTCGAAGTCTGTTGAACAGACTCCATATGAGATATGGACAGGAAGGAAACCAGGTTTCTCTTTCCTAAGATTTGGGGATGCTGGGCATATGTTAAACGTTTGGAAGGTACCAAACTTGAACCCAAATCTGATAAATGCCTTTTCGTAGGATATCCTAGGGAAACCAAAGGATATTACTTCTATTACCCACAAGAGAACAAAGTATTTGTTGCTCTACATGCGGTTTTCCTTGAGAAGGAATTCCTAAATGCAGTGGTAAGTGGGAGGAAAGTAGAAATCGATGAAGATCGTAGTGATACTGTTCCTGGCAATGAATCAACGACGGAACAAGAACAGACCGTCCGGGATGAGTCTGTACCACAAACTTCACATACACAAGGACCCGTGAGAGGTATGGGGGTCCTGATCTCACCTCATATAGATATTAATCTTATTGAGGATAATGAGCCGGCTACGTATGAGGAAGCGATACAAAATATCGATTCCGCTTTATGGCAAGAAGCCATGAAGTCCGAGATGGATTCCATGTACGCCAACCAAGTTTGGACACTGGTTGATGCACCAGAAGGCGTAAAGCCTATTGGATGCAGATGGATCTTCAAGAAGAAGACCGACATGGATGGCAACGTACAAACGTACAAAGCTAGGCTTGTAGCGAAGGGGTATCGTCAACAATACGGTATTGATTATGACGAGACCTTCTCACCCGTTGCCATGATTAAATCCATTCGGATAATGCTTGCAATAGCTGCATATTTCGACTTCGAGATATGGCAGATGGACGTTAAAACCGCTTTCCTTAACGGAAACCTTTTGGAGGATGTTTATATGCAACAGCCTGACGGTTTTATCGTGCCAAGACTTGCAAACAAGGTTTGTAAGTTAAATCGATCCATTTATGGATTGAAGCAAGCATCACGGTCATGGAATCAACGTTTTGATGAGATCATAAAAGAATATGATTTCGTGCAAAACGCAGATGACCCTTGTGTATACAAGAAGGTTAGTGGGAGAGCACTTACTTTTATTGTCCTTTATGTCGACGACGTATTGCTTATATGAAATGACCCATTCGCTAACGTCGGTGAAAGCTTGGCTTTCATTAAAATTCTCCATGAAAGATCTGGGAGAAGCAGCCTTTATTCTTGGAATAAAGATCTACCGGGATAGATCTAGAAAGCTGCTTGGACTCTCCCAGAGTACATACATTGATAAAGTGTTGAAGCGATTCAACATGGAACAATCCAAGAAGGGATTGGTTCCAATGATACGTGGTACCTCTCTGTCTAAGGACATGTGTCCTAAGACTCAGGAAGAGAGAGACAACATGAGTCGGATACCGTTCGCCTCGGCAGTCGGATCGATCATGTATGTATGCCATGATATGTACACGACCTGATGTCTCATATGCTTTGAGCATGTGCAGTCGCTATCAGGCCGATCCAGGTGAAGGTCACTGGATAGCAGTTAAGAATATCCTTAAATATCTTAAACGAACTAAGGATGCTTTCTTAATTTATGGAGGTGGAGAACTTGCGGTATCTGGGTATACCGATGCAAGTTTCCAAACCGACAAGGATGACTACAGGTCACAATCCGGGTACATTTTTTGTTTGAATAACGGAGCAGTGAGCTGGAAATCTTCCAAGCAAGATACTGTTGCCGATTCAACAACAGAAGCGGAGTACATCGCTGCATCTGAAGCAGCAAAAGAGGCAATTTGGATCCGAAAGTTCCTAATCGGATTAGGAGTAGTTCCGTTAGCAGCAGAGCCCGTTCCATTGTATTGTGACAATAACGGGGCCATAGCACAGGCTAAGGAACCAAGGTCTCATCAACGGTCCAAGCATGTTCTTCGACGTTACCATCTGATTCGGGAGATCATACATCGTGGCGATGTAAAAGTCGAGAAGGTCACATCAGATGATAACATTGCAGACCCGCTGACGAAGGCTGTCATTCAGCAAGTTTTTGAACGACACATACATAGTTCGGGTATTAGATGCTTGAGTGACTGGCTATAGGCCAAGTGGGAGATTGTTAGACATTATGTCCCATAGCGTCACTGTTTGTAAATGATATTGTATTATTGTACAAAATTAACTATGTGATAATGAAATTGCCTTTTGCCGTTTTGTAATTTTATTTACTTTGATATATAAATGGCAAAAGTCCATATGATTAGTACTGGATTGAGATGATATGAGACAGTATCAATCCATAAAGGTTTAATCATTAAATATCCCTAGCCGTAGTATTATCGAGACTGGACATCGATAATGCGGAATAGGCTAGTATTGCGCTTGTGCACGTTGTGAGGGCACAACAGCATAGTTCTCATATATTTAAGTATTGGATACTTATGCAAGTGCGATAGGAGGTTGTGTTTTACCGATGGTACGGAAAACAGCTTCGCTCTGGATAGACCCCGCGGAATCCCATTGGTAGTATGTCTAGTGTCTATGGGAGGCCGCATCAGGGTAGGTGTATATGGTCTTAACCTGAGACTTACATCGCTAGTACTTGCGACAATCGGTAAACTTTGGTTTTGGTGGTTGGGGACCTTAACCGGTTCTGTGTACACCTCTTCTGGGTTTATCGAGAATCGTAGTGTACTGGATGTGATGTCAAGATGGAAGTATCGCTTCAGACATATGGAGGTGATGATCACGCAGGGCACAGAACTAGTACTCTATAAAAGGTTGCAACCGTCGGGACAATATGACTAGGTCAGGATTGTCCGATTTAAAGAGACTAGTTGCTTGATGTCCGATATATGTTTCGTACGGGGCAGACACATCTCCAGCCCTAGGCCTAGCATGTGATCATCCGATACTGGATCGATGTACGCAATACTACGGTATACTACGCCTGATACAGATCTTATATTCCTATAAGAATATTTCTGGAGAATTGGGTAGGCATGGCGCTTTGCTAGAAGCCAACCTTGTCTTGTAAATCGGTAAAGACGTAGTACGAGGTACGTACGTGTTCGGATTATCCGACGACCGTATTTACTGCCAAAATATCCGGAGATCTCTTGGGTCGCTTCCTGAAGATTCACCTATGATATTTGATTCGAACTTAATTAATCTTGGATTAATTGCGGAGAAACTTTATCTCGGATAAAGTGCCTTATTCAGAGAGAGAACGATTAATTTGGAATTAATCGATAAAATTATTATATTCGATATAATAATCGAAATTCGATTTCGACGCGAAATTAAAATTAGATTTTAATTCGGGCATACGAGTTAATTTAGAATTAATTCGTAAGCGACGTAAATAATAATTTCGCTAGGAGCGATTATTTATTTAAATCCGATTTAATTAACGTCGCGACGCTAGCTCGGTATTTCGGAAATATCGAACCCGAACGCGTGAGTGGACGTGGGCCCACTTTCATTGGGAAACGTGTGGGGCCCACATGACACTTGTCATTATATGCATTATTTTATTGATAAGGCATTGCATGTTAATAGTGTACAAAACACTCTAAGGCATTGCATGGTGATAGTGTGCATTTCACTCAAAGGCTTTGCATGGAGTTTGAGTGTTTGACACTCTAAGCCATTGCATGGTTTATGTCATAGATTTATTATTAATTTAATAAATTATAACATAAATATAAATTGATTTTTGGTAATACAAAAATTAATTAATCAAGACATTACACAAAAACTCTCTCTTCTCTCTCAAATTGCCGTGAACTCCATTGACAAGGCAAGGAAGATTTGATCTTCCATTTCTCCATTTTTGCTAGCACAAGCAAGGGATCAAAAGAGGTGATAGGGAAACCATCAAAGAGCTTGGAATACAATAGCTTGGAGCTTCAAGTCTTCTTCCTCCTCTTGGCCGAATCCTCGACCACTTGGAGCTTCTACCATTTGATCATCTACTTCATCACAAGGCATTGTAAGTATGATTCCGCCATATTTCATGTTCATATATATTCTTTAAAGTATTTCACATGCTTAATCTTTGTTTGGGACATATTATAGAAACCAACAGAATCGCCACTCTCTCGGATAATATTTTTTTTATAAGAGTAGTATTCTAGTTCGTGGGTTGATATGTGTGATCAGTGCTTGAGACTGTGGCCACAGAGGAAGAATCATGTGAGATTCTTGGGTTAGCACGATTCATGACACTATCAACAGCATACCTTTGACCATATGGGTAGACATTTTCCATACCCTAGGTCAATATGTGGGGATACAGTGAGGCGAGGGACCGTATCATATGTAAATCGCATACATAATGGGTATATATATCTTTCCTTCTCATTTGGAGGCCTTGGCATGTTGCTAGATGTCAACATTGGTCATTGAAATCGAACGACCATCTGATCGGAGGATAATTTATGTTCGATTAAATTATCACGATTCATTTCATATCCAACTTGAGGGGAACCCAAAAGGTCACACACAACAAATTCGAATCAATGGTTAACAGTGCACAGTACAAATATAACAGCATATATGATTGCTGTAGGAATTGTTCATAAATGGTTCAATGTATTTAATTATTGAACAAATCATTTATGAGGTTCCATAGTGGCTTAGGGATTGGGGAATGACGATATGGGCACTTTGGGAATTGGAAATAATAATAAAATTACTATTCACATGAATAGTACTATGAATAGTAACATGAATAGTAAAAAAATATATTTGTTTTGAATTCCAATTCATCCCAAACTCTCATTATGGTTTTATAATCTCATTAAACCAGTAAATTAAGATCCAATGGCTAAGATTAAATTAGCTTTTATCCCACATCGGATTCTTAATTAATTTTGTTGTCTTTGGAGCACTATATAAACCCAAAGAATTATTCTCAAATTTTTGCACCAAACATTTCATATCTTGGGTTTATATAAGTGAGCAACTCTACAGTTTAAGAGTAAGCCACTGATTTTGAGGATCCTTAAGTCTAATTGACTAGAGGAACCTCGAGTTAAAAGTTTTGAGGTATTTGCCTAGGCTAGCACCAATGGCAAAATACCTGTGCACTCAAGGCGTAGTCTTTCCGTTGAGTTTTGGTTTTGGTGTGTGTATATTGGGAGGCCACACACTTGGGTGGCTCTTTGAAATGTGGAAGAGCTTGTTGAGTTCGAGAAAAGCTTGTAGATTGGAGGGAGGACTGGAGGAGTCTACAGTTCAAGTAAGTCTTTTTCTTTCTTTCTTTTTATTAGAGTTATTATGATAGTTAGCATGTTTAGGTTTATGTTCTTTGCATGTTTTATCAGTTTTATGCTTAGAATATATAGTAACATGTTTAGGCTTGTAGAACAATCAAAACAAATGGGTCTTGGGCAAATGGAACGACATAATAATTATTATTTTCCGCTACGCACTCGCGGCCGCTTCCCAACAGTGTGTATGCTATTAATGTGCTCGTATGTTTTGTGATACTCGTTGTTGTTCTTTAGGAATGGTGTCTGATAACCGTGAATATAAGATTAATTTTATTAGGGATGGCTTGAGTAAAAAGTCTTTGGATGACATATCAAAAACTCTTGAGACGCATCCCAGTGGATATGTGTATCACGAAATTCGCGTGTTATATACACAATTCCAAAAAGAAAGAAAACAATTAAGTCTCAGAAATCTGACTCAAAAAGACCCTGTTTGCCAATTTATAAGAAAATTGGATGGGAAGCTTGTCCCTTACGCATAAATGTCAATCAAGCTAATACTTTCTTGTAAATATTATATATCTTTGTCTTTTCCTAATAATTGTGTTTTATTTTCGCAGACAGGATCCAGACCCTTTTTGACCTTTCACGATTTATTGTTTTGCTAACAATCGTCATTTGGAAGATACTAGTGCTATTATTACTTAACCCTTTTCAGATGTTATAAATTCAACTAATCTTTGCACTTTTGAAGGCATCTAGATTTGAGAAAAGAAACATACATAAAATGGAAGCTACTTCAAGAAGACGAGTTGAAAATATCTTTGTCTTTTGTGGTACTAGTGTTGGTACTAAGCCACAGTATGTAGTAGCAGAACAAGAATTGGGATGAGTCATAGCTGAGAAGAATATGCACCGAGTATATGGCGGAGGCAGTCTTGGACTAATGGGGATCGTTTCAAAGACCATACAAGATGGAGGCAGTCAAGTTTTGGGAATCATCCCAAAACCCTTGGCAAAGGCAGATCTTTTATTATCATCAAACGGAGATGAACTGATCGTGCCAGGTATGTCTAAACACCTGGTGGAAATGCTTAACCATGCTGATGCTTTTATCGCTTTGCCAGGTGGCTTGGGTACGTTGGAGGAGATTTTTACAGTACTATCTTGGGCGAACTTGAACATACAGTAGAAACCAATTGGATTGTTCAACGTAGATGGATTTTATGATTTTAGTTGTGTATTTCTTGATGATGCCCGGAGAAATGGGTTCGTGTCAAAACCTCTAAAAGAACTCCTCTTCCCTGCCAGAACTGCCCAGGATTTAATTGAATAAATTTTTGCCTATGAACCACATATTGACCCTTTCATTTCCAAGATAAAATGGTCTGATGATGATCGTGGTAAGAAGCGTCGGATAAATCTGGATCTTAACCTTTAAATTTCCCATTTAGATGTAGAATTTCAGCTAACCAGGTAGTATCTTCTAAACTCTTCTACTGTTTAAGACATTGGGGATAATGTCTCATTTAGGTTTGGGGGTGGGGAATAGTTGATTAGCATCTTGTTTTTAATAGTTGATTAGAATCTTGTTTGTATTTTGTTTTTATTTTTAGTCCAAATTTTTTCGAAAAATACAAAAAATCGAAAAATTTTACCAAAAAATAAAAAAAAAAATTTATTTTATGTTTTTGATTTGATTGATCGGGTTGAATTGGTGTGAGATAGTTGTAAAATGAGCTTCCACTCCTGAGACGTTTCTCAAACCTATTTCGGAAAAAGTTAATTATTGTTTATTTCATTTTAATTTTTTAATTTGTGAATTCTCCATAAAATTGACTAAAAATTGATATTCATATGCTCAGTTGACAGGTATTATTAACGTGCATGGTAACATATAGACATGAGATGTAATTGAAAAGCTTGTAATATTCAGTACTCTAGTTTAATTAGAGTAAGCATCTATGAAAAGCGATGGGATAAAAAAAATGTCTGAGATTCGAGTTATTAAGTCTGTAAGGGTGTTTTAACACCTAGTGCCCTAAAACCAACTGGTTTGGGAGTCATTGGCCCAAAGCTCGCTACATGGATCAAAGATGTTGCAAAAATATATATATCTGAAGTCTGAGTAATTAAGTTCGTAGGGGTATCTTAACAAATAGTGCCCTAAAGTCAACTGGTTTGGGAGTCATTGACCCAAAGCTCGCTACATAGACAAAATTTATTGTATATAAAAAAAATTAAAAATCAAAAATCAAAAATCAAAAATCAAAAATCAAAAATCAAAAAGAAAGAAAAAATCTGAAAACTCGGAAAAATATTTCCATTGCTGCAAAAAGATGTGAATTCTGATAAAACTTTAGGACAAAAATATTACTCTATTCTCAACTTCACTTGTGACTATTGTCGGTAAAAATGAGTTAATTAATATTTTGTTAACTGTGTATATGGAGATTGGTAAATATAATCGTAGAATTTACTTATTCAGTAATTTAGAAAGATAGAAAACAACTAGTAACTTGGAGTAGAAATTTCACCTGCTTAATCACTAACTTCTTTATTCTCTTTTATCTTGTCTTTTTGCTTTTGTGTGCATTAGTTTTACTTTCTTTTTACTTTTGTAAAATGTTTGTGGGTATCATTGTTGTAAACCCTCATGAGACTACAACTCGTCCACTAGGGACACCTAGGGGTTTAAAGGCTTGATGCATACGCTAAATGCAATTGTGATCCCTACGAAAGTGGCTTGTCTTAGCTTAAAATTATTTTTATGTTATTTTATTTTTTGTTTTGCTCGAGGACTAGCAAAATGTTAGGTTTGGGGGTGTTATAAGTGGTAAATGTATCACTATTTCCCACCCATTTGAGCTAATATTTTGTATAGTTTCTTCAGTTTTGTGAATATTTTGATGTGTTTTGTGTCATTTTGTAGATAAATTAAGTTTCAGGACTCTCTGGAAGCAATTTGGGGCCAAAATAGTTAAAAACGGACAAAAGGGCAAAATCATCTTTTGGCGCATCGCGACGCGCAAGCCTTTTGTGTCGCGACCTCTAACGTACGCCACCTGCTAAAATACACCAGGATAGGTGGACCAATCAGAGAATTTTGCTAAAATATGTCGTGCTAACATGCGCTGTTTGCTAAAATGTGCCATACTAATGTGCGTCGAACACGTGTCACCATCACATACTGCTGACAATCATCATCGATGCTAAAATATGCCTGCCATATGTCAACATCTCAGCGAATCATGCTAACGTGGGCCAGGACACGTGTAGACATCACATGCTATCGACACTAATAATTTAGCCGCCGATGTAAGTGTGACATGTGTCACGATCTCGCGAAGCCAATCCGATATGTGTCAATGATCTATGCTCGTCGCGACACGCAGAAGGTGTCATGTCGCGACGCGCAGGGCCTATCGACGCCCATAAATTCAGCTCGAGATTTCAGTTTCAGATGTACCTTCCTCTCTGAATTCTTCGATGTAAATAGAGAGTTTTATATCTTGTTTATTTTAATTTCAGTTTTGTAATTAATTTTAATTACTTTCTGTAATAATAATTTACTTTCTTTACTTTTTCAGTTTTTACTATTCAATATGAGGAGGTAACTTCCCCCTACTAGGGTGAAAGGTAAAACTTTTATTACTGATATTTAGATTAATCTCCCTTAATTATAATATATTCAATATTTAAAAGATGACTTAAATAAGATACCGATATATTGATCGGTTGGTAATCAATTATAAATTGGTTTTAACCTGACTAAGCATGGATACCGCCTGGTTGGTCGGGTGGTAATTACCGCCTATATGACTGGTTTATGGACAAATTATGATACCACATTTATGGTCGGTTGGACTTAATCTGACTTAATCAGGATACCGCCTATATGGCTGGTTGGTAATATCACACAAGTTGATATATTATATTAAGGGAGATATCTAAAATAGTAGTGATAAAAGTGGATCATTTTACTCTAGCATTTTATTTTCTTATATTTTATTTATTTATTTACTTTCCAGCATTTTATTTTCAGCATTTTACTTTATGTCTTTTATTTAAGTTTTTACTAGCCCTTGTTATGTGTTGTAACTAAGTGAGTTATCTGGGTTTGTGATGAAATCCAATATCACCGGTTTATAAGGGGTTATTTTATAGTTTGGGTAATTTAAAGGTTTACTTATTAAGTCTTAAGCTTAATGCTTCTTGTTAACTAGCCATTAATAAGATTGATCTGGTAAATCTAAAATAAACTTGACAAAGAAATTTTAGGTTTTAGCCTTAGACTTAATAGCCTACGATATTCCTTGAGGATAGATAACCCTTTAATAGATTTCCTGACAGGATAGACATATACCTATCGGCGGGGGTAGCCATAATTGGAGCTAAAACTTAATGAATCCAGGTAATTTGATTTACATAGACATATGGTTCAATTGGGTTATACTGGGTATTTGCCTCTGACCATCCACAGAGGCTTTTGCATAATTTTGTGTTTCAGGTTAGTAAATCAATATATTACACAAACATGAAATAATCACTTCATCTTTAATTAGATATTGGAAGAAATCACAACCCTGGGTAGTTTCTTCATATTGAATTTCACTTAATTTACTTTCGCACAATTTTATTTACTTGTTTTTTTTTAAGTCACCACCCAATCAAACAATCAATTTGTTAGATACTTGTAATCTTTTGGCCTCACAATAATTAATAACTTATGTTTTAAGTCCTCGTGGGATCGATACTTTTTATACTACTTGAACGATACGTGCACTTGCGTATTACGCGTGGGATTTCGCACCGGTCAAAAACCTTTATGAAAATCTTTGCTGATAGTTTCTTGTAAAACTACTGGTACTGAAAACTTTACTTTTTAGAAAAATCTCCTCTGAAAACTATTTTTGTAAACTGAATCTGAAACTATTTCTAAAAACTAAGCTCTGTATATCTACTGATAAACTTGACGCATAGGGGCATTACGTATCGTCGTCCCCTCATATGCCTAACGAGAGCCAGAAGTGCAAACCCATGACATTGGGGCGTTATGTATCGTCGTCCCCCAATCATGCCACTCATGTCCATGAAACAAGTGGTATTGGGGCGTTACATATCGCCGTCCCCCAAGCCACTGAACTAGAACTGGGGGTGCATATCTACGCTACCCTCCAAGCTCTGAAGCTAGGATCTAGGGGCATTTGTCATCCCTAATCTTGAATTAGGATCTGGGGGCGTTGCGTATCGCCGTCAGATATCTTTGTGAGCTTTCTAAAGTTCGTCCGACATAGAGCCAAACATTATGAAAATTGCTTGTTCATCGTCATCGACGTGTTTCTTCCAAGTATCAAATGTATTTTGGTCAGCATCTTCTGCGGGTTCACGGGGAAATGGTCTTTCAATAACATAGAAAATATTTTCTTGTCGTAAGACAATTTTAAGGTTTCTAAACCAATCATTGTAGTTTTCCCCTTTGAGCTTATGCTCATCAAGGATGGAACGAAGTGATAATCTGTTTGCCATTTGAATGTTTGTGAAATATTTTAATCCACCTGTTAAGAGAGAATGTTAAAATTAGGAATATGTTTTTATTAATGTTTCATAATAACATGGGCTTTTAATATTATGAAGTTCGTCTCACTCAATTGTTTTAAAATTTTAAGCAAATCGCATCAACCTCAATATGATGGATTTCTTGTGGGTAAGGATCCCATTATCATCATTTCATAACTCCAACTAGGGCCGGTCGTTATAAAATATGATAATTAGGTAGGTTCCCAACCAATTTATGATATAAATCATAATTCCTTGATCATTGGGTTGGGCAATCAAACATGCCATAGCTTATGCTAGTCCTTGTGGACACCCAATCTTTGCCACTAAGTTATAAGACCACACCTAAAGGTCGATGCGTCTTATGACTTAGAAAAGTCAAACCATTGTCAATAGTACGATTTAGGGACAAATTGGTATTGGTCAGTCTAGAAAAGCCTAGTCCTGCCAATACGGTTTAAGCCCTTTGGGTCTATACTTTACAATGGGAGGCAAATTTTAGACTTAAATTATTTTTGAGGATTTTAGCAAGTTTAAGTGAATAACTTTCAAATGGATTCCTCCATTGAAAATTCCCCAGAGGGAGGGTGGAGCAAACTCTCATAAATACCCTTACCTCTTAGGCTCTTATTGCCTTGGTGACAGGAATAAACAATAGATCCTCCAAATTAGTCCAACACTTTAAATATGTTTTAAGGTAAGCTTTGAGTAAATGATTATATAGATGTCTTCACAGCTTTTCCTTTTGCCTATAAAAAGGTAGTGAGTGAAGGAAGATACCAAATCATTATCTAACTCTAGTAAAACCTTTGGTTAAATTAACTTTAGTTTGGAAAGTTTTATTAAAGCCTTGGTCCCACCCCACTTGTATCTTTTATAATGTCTTTTATTATAAACAAGTGATTTATATTTATTAGCCTTAAAGGTAATAAATCTCTAAGTTCATCACGGAATAATTACTTAGCTAAGGGATAAGCAATACACTCTCTATTTCCTTAGAAAGTCTCTAGATGTTTACACCCTCAAATAATCATGCCAATTCTAATCATACATAGAATCATCAAGCATATGAGTTTTAATATGTTGGAATTATTTTAGCCATTAAATAACTTCGATTAATATTTAGTTATGATATTGCATTTTATTTTAATCAAATAAATTTACTATTCACGTTTTTTACATATGCGTGAACTTTAAATGCAATTTCACAGTTCAAATCTTAACCAAATCATGAAAAACTTGTGCCTAAAATAAAGTTAAGGGTGTTAGCTTTCCAACGAGCTTTTACACACCCAATTTCCAGTTCAAATGAGAGAGAACTAATCAAAACACAAACAGCGCTCTGATACCACTGTAGGGAAGCGGCCGCGAGTGCGCAGCGGAAAAATTAAAAAAATTATGATGCCGCTATCCCTTTGCCCAAGACCCATTTGTTTTTATTATTCTACAAGCCTAGGCATGTTACTATATATTCTAAGCATAAAAATCTCATAAAACATGCAGAGAACATAAACCTAAACATGCTAACTATCATAAGAACTCTAATTAAAATAAAGAAAGAAAAAGACTTACTTGAACCAAAGACTCATTCAGTCCTCCCTCCAATCTACAAGCTTTTCTCGAACTCAGCAAACTCTTCCACGTTCCAAAGAGCCACCCAAGTGTGTGGCCTCCAAAGATGCACACACCAAAGCCAAAACTCAACGGCAAGACTACGCCTTGATTGCATGGGTATTTTGCCCTTGGTGCTAGCCTAGGGAAATACCTCAAAAATTTTAACTCGAGGTTCCTCTAGTCAATTAGACTTAAGGATCCTCAAAATCAGTGGCTTACTCTTAAACTTTAGAGTTGCTCACTTATATAAACCCAAGATATGAAAGGATTGGTGTAAAAATTTGTGAAGAATTCTTTAGGTTTATATAGGTGCTCCAAAAACTACAAAATTAATTAAGTATCTGATGTGGGATAAATGATAATTTAATATTAGCCATTGGATCTTAATTTAGTGGTTTAATGTGATTATAAACCCTAATAAGAGTTTGAGCCAAATTGGAATTCAAAACAAATAACAATAAAAAAATTATTTACTATTCACATTACTATTCGTTTTCTATTCACATTACTATTCACGTTTATTTATTTATTTATTCCAATTTCCAAAGTGCCCCTATCGTCATTCACCAATCCATAAGCCACTATGGCACCTCATAAATGATATGTTCAATAATTAAATGCATTGAACAATTTATGAACAATTCCAACAACAATCATATATGCTGTTAAATTTGTACTGTGCACTGTTAACCATTGATTTCGACTTTGTTGTGTGTGACCTTTTGGGTTCCCCTCAAGTTGGACATGAAATGAATCGTGATAATTTAATCGAACATAAATTATCCTCCGATCAGATGGTCGTTCGATTTCAATGACTAAGGTTGACATCTAGCGACGTGCCAAGGCCTCCAAATGAGAAGGAAAGATATATATACCCATTATGTATGCGATTTACATATGATACGGCCCATCGCCTCATTGTATCCCCACTGTTTGACCTAGGGTATGGAAAATGTCTACACATATAGTCAAATGTATGATGTTGATAGTGTCATGAATCGTACTAACCCAATAATCTCACTTGATTCTTCCGCTGCGGCCACAGTCTCAAGCACTGATCACAAATATCAACCCGCGAACTGGAATACTACACTTATAAGAAAATATTATCCGAGAGAGTGGTGATTCTCTGTTGTATCTTTACAAACTTCATGTGTTTTAACAAATGACGCAATCATACCCTTATGACCGAATCTTTTGAACCGGGGAAGGAGAATTTCAAAGTTATTTGATCCACACATAAGATTGTAAAGACCTCAAGACTAAGGACTAGTCATACAATCGATACATGAAAGTTCTCACAAATACATTATATAAACACTCCATTTGAAAACTTTCAGCGGTCAGTTTGATGGACACGAGAAACTCATTCATCCATTTGATACACCAAGTGGACGGATCTCCGCTAGTAGCCTATGAGATCGGCTACCCCACTTAAGGGTTGATCATATCATCATGCTAGTCTCTCCGCTTTGTGAACGCCCAGATTATTCACAAAATTATGACTAGGAACATTTGAGAGTAATGATTCTCATAAGGCGTGGAATCCATCATCTTATTACTCCAAGGGCTTTATTACAGTGTTTAATGATTCATATAAGTTATGTAAGACACGTATAATAAAGATGGAAATTTTATTAATTAATGAAAATATTACAAATACAGGTACATATAGCCCATCCACAAGTTGGGTATAGGGCATATCCCTAACACTATGAACAAAGATAATACTCTTTCCTCAATCAAAATATTATGCATAGGACCAACGCCCAAAATCATTAAAATGAAATATACACTCAATAATTATGACTGTAAACTTAAAAACATTTTCTTACAATGACCATTACATTACTCAAGACTAATACATGACTTCTGAATTACTCCAACTGGACTCTCACTATTTGACCTGGACGGGTGGACTCCATAACCTAGTGATTGCATCAGTATCCATCCTCCCTAGCTCATCCTATGAGAATACCTACAAAACAAGGAAACTGGGAGTTGGGGGTTAGATCGTTGTACGATCTAAGTGAGTGGACGGTCTTTAAATTGAAAACTGGAATACATTTTGAAATCTTATTTTTGGGCAATAAATCTGACTTTTCTGAAAACTTAACTTTGTCTCAAAATATATTTATTTCTGGAAAATATTTATAAAAATCTTTATTGATAGTTTCTTGTAAAACTACTGTTACTGAAAACTTTACTTTTTAGAAAACTTTCCTATGAAAACTATTTCTATAAACTGAATCTGAAAATATTTTTGAAAACTAAGCGATGTATATCTACTAAAAAATTCGACGCATGGGGGAGTTACGTATCGCCATCTCCCATACAACTAACTAGAGCCAGAAGTGTAAACCCATGATATTGGGGAGTTACGTATCGTCGTCCACCAAAGCATGCCACTACTGTCCCTGAAACTAGTGGTCTTGGGGCGTTACGTATCGCCGTCCCCCAAGCCACTGAACTAGAACTGGGGGTGCGGATCTATGCTACCCTCCAAGCTCTGAAGCCAGGATCTAGGGGCATCTATCATCCATAGTCATGAACTAGGATCTGGGGGTGTTACGTATCATCGTCCCCCCAGTCCTCTACATGTACACATGTGTTGTCTATTAATTTCATGTCTGTACAAGTTACATACTGAGGTGGGTTTCTCCCTCATGCCTCGAAAAATCTCAAATCTCATGCTGTAAAAATTAATCTTTCTAAAACATCATTGTATGAAAAACATATGTGATAAAAATCATGTCTAACGCCCTATATGCATTAAAAAGTAAGTCTGAATTCAAAACTTGATAAATAAAACATGTTTTAGAAAAGTGGTCCACTAACAATTTGGAAATCTAGCTGGCATTACTCACTTTCTGAGAAAACTTCGGTTCATACGATGATCTACATTGGATAAACTAGGTTAGAAATGGACTAAGATACGCACTACGAAATCAAACTAAAATTTGCTTATTCTGGTAAGCGTTATCACTCCGAGGGTATCATACTCTTATCAAGATGTAACATGGACATATGAGTTGATACGTGACATATAGGGTATTCTCTAATGTGTTCAGGTAAACTTGAGATGGTTTGAAACTGGTTTTGGAAAATCTTTTGACCACGCGTCGCGACGCGTAAACTTGAGATGGTTTGAAACTGTTTTTAGAAAAAAATTTCACCACGCTTCGGGATGTAGGGAAGTGCGCGTCTTGACGCGCATTGAGCTGAGACATGCCCAAACTTTTTCCGTTCACGTCACGACGCAAGAACCTTTCACGTCGCCACGCGTAACCAACCAAAAACGTTTATGGGAAAAGTCCCAGATCTCAAATCTGATCTTAACTTCATTCTTTCATATTCAAGTTGCTCAATACTTCCCCAAACATTTCAAACAAGCAATTAGCTTCAATAATCATTCAAAACACCATCAATAACATCATTAACCTCTACTTACATTCATTCTATATACTACATTAGTCTATAAAAAAAATTAATAATTTGGGGATTTCCGACAATCTTCATTTCTTAACAACATGATCATTCATTCATTCATCACATTCAAGTCACTAATCTACTGAGATCATCAAAACTTCAAAACTTAACAATTTTGATCAAGTCTCATTACCTTCTTTCTCCTGATTCTCCTCATTCCACAAGCCTTGAAAGTAACTTTTATTCTTCTTGCTTGTTGAATGGTTGTTTAGTGTTTGTTTCTTCTCCTATCTTAATATTTCTTATTCTTTATTCTTTATTCTTTCTTTCTTCTTTCTCTTCTGATTCTGATTCTTTTCTTCTTTTCTTTCTCTTTCACGTTTTCTTCTTCATTCTTAGGGATACATGAATATTTCCCTTTTATACTTTGCCCTTTTTGAATAAGAAAACTGTAGAAACTTATAGAATTTACTAGAATGCCCTCGGGTACTATTCATCCCAATGTTTGATCTGCAGTTTTAACCTATTTCGGGTTCGAATTTGGAAAAGTATTCTACGCGAAAGTTGTAGGCCTCGATCTTAGCATACCGACGATATAAAATTCATAAAAATTGGAGTTCATATGAGAAAGTTATGGCCCAAAACCTATGGGCTGTCCGGAGTGGTACATTATACAGTTTCGTATCGGAATTTCGGGAAATTAACCGATTATCCCCAAAGTCGTTCCGTGAGTGCTTTTATGTCCAAACATAATTTATATCATGTTATCTTTGTCTCGTGATGTAACAGTACTACACTGCAACAGTAGTATAGACTACCGGTCGTTACAAGAGGATTGTATCTTATTTGTATATATTAATAGTAATATATTTTTATTTTTAGTAGTAGTTATAATAGTTTGTTTATTTTATCTTTATTTTATGTTTTCTAGTTAATTTACACTGGGGGAAGGGTGAAACTTTTATTACGATAATTTAGATTAATCTTCCTTAAATTATAACATATAAATTATCTTAAAACCCGACTTAATTGGATACCGCCTTTATAGTCGGTTGGACTTAATTAAATTAATTTTAACCTAACTTAATTGGATATCGCCTTTATGGTCGGTTGGAATTAATTAAAACATGACTTAATCAGGATACCGCCATATGGTTGGTTGGTAATATAATGCAAATTTATTATTATAACAAGGGAGATTTCTATATTTGAAAAATTACAGGAAGATCCCCTAACCCCATCATTTTATTTTTAATGTAGGGAAGTGATGAAGCACAATATTCACGAGTTAATAATCGATTTTCTAATATAATGGATAATACATTAGGCTTGTTTATTGAATCTTAAGCTTAATGCGTCTTCTTCCCTAATCACCAATAATATTGATGTGGAAAACTTAAAATGAACTTGGAAAAGGGATTTTAGGTTTCAGCCTTAGATTCAATAGCTCACAATCTCACATCTTAGAGATTTCCTTTCAGGATATGAATATACCTGTCGGGCGTGGGTAGCAATAATTAGAACTTGACCTTACTGAATTCGGGTAACTTGGTTAACATAGGAACATAGTTAATTGGGTTTCTTTGGATGTTTGCATTCGACCATCGGAAAAGGCTTATGCATATTTTCATGTTCCGGGTTAACAACTAATATATTTTCACATGTATATGAGAATCAATTTATCATTAGAATAATATTAGGCGGATTCAAAACCTAGATGTTTTCTTTATTATTAATTTCCTTTATTTTTTTGTATTTATTTATTTAACAAATCCACATTCAACCAACCAATTAGCAATCATTCCCTTATCTCCCCAATTAGATACCAGTAAATAAATAAAATCAATAATGAATAACAACAGTAGAAATTAAGTCCTCGTGGGATCAATATTTTTATACTGCTTGAGCGATAAGTGCGCTTGCGTTACGTGTGTGATTTCACCAGTCAAGTTTTTGACGACGTTGCTGAGGACTTATTTTTCTTACGCTATTAATTTTAAAGCTATCTATTTTACTTGTATCTAATTTTCTTTACTTTTATTCGTAATTTTTAGTTCTTTCTTTTATTTTCAGGTGGTTGAAAATGGATCACTACAAGAAACAGGAAGCTAAACTTAAGGTGGCAGAATTATAACAATCAATCTTGATATGTCAATGATGAACCAACATATTTCACTGAACCACATTTTCCATCTTATCCACCATCAACCTACAATCTTCGGGAACCAACACCATTAGTGGAAAGACAGTTGATGAACACACTCAAGAAACATGAAGCTAAACTTGATGTAATGTTTCTGAGTCAAATAGTATGATGTTGATAGTGTCATGAATCGTGCTAACCCAAGAATCTCACATGATTCTTTCGCTGCGGCCACAGTCTCAAGCACTGATCACATATATCAACCCGCGAACTGGAATACTACTCTTATAAGAAAATATTATCCGAGATAGTGGCGATTCTATGTTGTATCTTTACAAACTTCATATGTTTCAACAAATGACCCAATCATACCTTTATGACCGGATTTTTTTAACCGGGGAAGGAGAATGTCAAAGTCATTTGATCCACACATAATATTGTAAAGACCTAAAGTCTAAGGACTAGTCATACAATCGATACATGAAAGTTCTCACAGACACATGGGATAAACACTCAATGTGAAAACTTTTGGTGGTCGGTTCGATGGACACGAGCAACTTCTGCATCCATGTTATACACCAAGCAGACAGATCTCCGCTAGTAGCATATGAGATCGGTTACCCCACTTAAGGGCGGATCATATCATCATGCTAGTCTCTCCGCTTTGTGAACGCCGATATTATTCACAAACCTATGACTAGGAACGTTTGAGAGTAATGAATCTCATAAGGCGTGGAAGCCATCATCTTATTACTCCAAGGGCTTTATTATAGTGTTTGATGATTCATATAATTTATGTAAGACACGTATAATAAAGATTTCCATTTTATTAATTAATGAAAATATTGCAAATACTTGTACATATAGCCCATCCACAAGTTGGGTATATGACATATCTCTAACTCCGTTAGCAGCTGAGCCCATACCTTTATATTGTGACAATAACGGGGCTATAGCACAGGCTAAGGAACCGCGGTCTCATCAACAGTCCAAGCATATACTTCGACGTTTCCATCTGATTCGTGAGATCATACATCGTGGTGATGTGAAGATCGAGAAGATCACATAAGATGACAACATTGCAGATCCGCTGACGAAAGCTATCTCTCAGCAAAAGTTTGAGCGACATGTACATAGTTCAGATATTAGATACTTGAGTGATTGGCTAAAGGCCAAGTGGGAGATTGTTGGACAATTATGACCCATAGCATCACTATTTGTAAAAGACAAGGCGTTTTGTACAAATTAACTATGTGACAAAGGAAATTGCTATTTTATCATTATGTAATTGGATTACTTGGATTATTAATGATAAAAGTACATATGGTTAAATCGGATTAATAAGATATGTGATAGTATTAATCCGCGAATGGTTTAATAATTAAATATCCCTAGTCATAGTATTATCCAGAATGGACATCGATAATACGGAATAGACTAGTATTACACTTGTGCGCATTATGGAAGCTTAAGAGCATATTTATCATATATTTAAGTATTGGATACTTATGCAAGTGTGATAAGAGGTTCTGTTAGCCGTTGGACCGGGAACAGCTTCGCTCTGGATAGACCCCTCGGAGTCCCATTGGTATTATGACTATGTGTCTATGGGAATCCGAATCAGGGTAGGTGTATTTGATCTTTAACCTGAGACTTGCATCGCTAATACTTGCGACAATCAGTTTACTTTGGTATTGGTCGTCCGGAGCTTTAACAGGTTCTGTGTACGCCTCTACTGGGTTTGCTGAGAATCATAGTGTATTGGATGTGATGTCAATATGAGAATATCACTTCAGTCATATGGTACGGGGTACGCACGTGTTTGGATAGTCTGATGACCGTAATTTTCTCATGTTATTTTGTCATTTGAGAGTATTGAAATATTTGGAGAAACCATGGCTTGAAAAATGAAATAAACATGCATTTAACATTCATCGCATATTAAAATCATCAAACAATTTTGGCATAAAATTAAACATGATGCATGAACCATGAATAACGAATTAGAAACCTAAGAGAATTACTATGCCACGGAAATCTATCATCCCACAAGTAGGTGCCGTCGTAGGGTAGGTCAAGTACTTGCATGATAGATCGAGACAATCTTAGTCGATTGATATATGTGGGAATAACTCTTATTCCTATATTAAACAACTACCGTTTGATTCGATCAAGGAATTTTATTAACAGTTAATTATTCCTTTGTGAGTGTGACCCGCAGTTTCGGGATTCTTGGACTTAATGAGTGAAGTGTCGTCGTAGGGTAGGTCAATTCACAAGATACATCTAGAATCCATATCCTCTCGGAATCCAAACCTGATATTGACCCAAAATGGACACCATCTATATGGGGACAAAAGCAAAGCCGTCTCGAGGTGCCATTTCAATCTCACATTTTCGTACTAACAACGGAGATCGCGAGATATACCGTCGTATATCCCTCTCCCACTCACTATTTTAAGTTTAAGGTTTCTATTTATAAAATATCTAATATTTTAATTTAACTAGTGTGAATAAATTTATGGCGGCTAAATCATAACTCTTATTTACACTAGTACACTATTAGTGACCTAACCAATTTTGAATCTTAAAATTTGTATCACTAATTTCCATTAGTCTTTACTTAATGTATTACTCAATTAAAATAATTTAATTAGAGTGGTATTGGTGACCTATTATATTTTAACTTTTAAAATACTAGAACATTAATAGGTTTAAAATTTTAGAATCATAAAAAGGTCAAGATTTATATTAAACTATTTAATTAATCTTAGTGCGTTATAAGATCCAATGGTAGGTGGAATTGTATCCCTAGTGCAGACCACATTACCGTCCATTCGGATTCGGCTATGGAATTTATGTCCGGGTTTCCATCCTATATACCAATGGAATTTACTATGCACTTTTAAAGCCCAATATATTAGAATTCAAATTTTAAAGAACCATGATCCTTGCAAAATGTTGGAACTATTTTCCTACTTTTCATATTTAAGATTTCAGTAGATTTAATTTAATCATTATTAAGATAGTGATTTTTTATGATTCTATTGTTAAACGTGCTATACACGTTTAAACATATCCTAAAGTATCTGAAAGGCAAGTTTTAGTGGAACATGAAAATGCAAGAGTAGGCACCTTAGGCCAACTAATCCAATTAATTATTTTTCTATGCATATCATATTCTAATTTAAACATTTTAAATCACATAAAATCATATTTTATGTATATAATGATTATGCATCCAATGCATGTTATGGCATGTAAAATGCAAGAGTAGGCACCCTAAGCTATTTGACATGTTATTCAAACAATTCGAATTAAACATACATATAACATAAAAAATATTTTACATTGACCAGGCTCTCATTTTTCCCTATACTAATCTAATTAGTACAAAAATACCCAAGGCATCCCGTGGTCTTCAAAATACACTCCAAGTGTTAGTGTTCCTAGAACATGCCACGGGATCTCTAAGTGCGATTCGTGTGTGAATTAATCGGAGAAAGTTACGGAAAAAAAACTTACTTTGATCGGTTTTAGGATTTCAAAAATTCATTTGGATGTAGAAGCTCCAAGCTTTCTTTTAGTGTTTCCAACACTTGGGTGAGTCTCCATATCACCTTGATCAACTCCAAAAGTTATAGCTTTGAAAGAAAATTGAAACAAAATTTTCCAAAAAAAAGAGAGCCATTCACGGCAAAGTAGAGAAAATAGGGAGAAGATGAATAATTAGTCATGCTTCCAAATTTCACTTGCTTTTATATATAAAGTCGGTGTGTAGGATTTGGTTTGTGTGTTTTATAAGTAAAGCCAAACTTTACTCAACCAAATCAAATCCTTAAATCAAGTCCAACCACTTCCATCACATGTCAAATATGTTGATGTAAGTGAAGTGGGTCCTACCACTTTTAAATTCCAAATTTAAGTCGGCTAATCCAACACGCAACTTCGACCGGGCCCGGGTTCGTTTAATTCCAAACTAAACGAATTTTCTGTTGCGACATAATTTAATCTAATTTAATTAAATATTTATGCCTCGTAAAATTATTATTAAAGTCGCTTACGAATTAATTCCAAATTAATTCGTTCACATGAATTAAAATCCAATTTTAATTCCGCGTTAAAATCCAATTTCAATTAATATATCCAATATAATATTTTAGCCTAATTAAATAAATTAAATAGAAAAATCTAATTTAACTATTAATTTATTTATGTCGATTAATTCCAAATTAATCGCGTTCTCTCTTCTAGTCGAATTAATCCCAGATTAATTCTTGACGCAATTAATCCCAGATTAATTTTCTCTCCCATAATTAATCCCAGATTAATTCTGTTCAAGTCAAATATCATCGGTGAATCTTTGGGAGGCGACCCAAGAGATCCCTGGATATGTTTGTAAGAGTTAAATCAAAGTCCCAAGGATCACAAACATGCATAAAAACCGCATATGAACACATCAAAGGAGGTGCGGAATATACTCACATTGAATTTCGGTTTTGATGGATGAAGAACAAGATGCGTTTTTGGCTCCCTCCAAGTCACGGCAGTAGCTTTTCTTGCAGTGGGCTGCGCGAGTGAGGACTGGTTTGTGTTGGTATTTTCTAAGGTCCCAAGATCAAACAAGACATGAAAACATGCGTGAATACACCAACGAAGATAGCGGAATACTTACATTGATCGGTTATGTCGATTTGAAGACGAATCATGCCCAAAAACGCACTGCCTTTGTAAGCCCACTGCAGCAGTCCATGCTCACTGTCTTGGCAGTTTCGGGTCTCAAAACGAAGCTCCAAACTCCGTCGGATGAATCCCGCCTCATGGGTGAACCTCCCTACCACCTTCGCAAGACTCGTAGTGTGCTAGCACTTGAATTTTCACCATGAAAATCCACTCTTTGCTTCCCTAAAGTCCACGCCAAAATTGGTTCCAAACCAGTAACATGTTTCAGTTTTGGGCGTGAGAAGAGGAGAAAAAATGAGAGAGATGATCTTGTATTAAGTTAAAAATGATTTACCAAAAATCAATTTATATTTATGCCATTAAATTTATTAAATTAATAATAAAATTATGACACAAAGCATGCAATGGCTTAGAGTGTCAAACACTCAAACTCCATGCAATGACATTGAGTGCAATGTACACATCTACATGCAATGCATTAGAATGACATGTGTCATGTGGGCCCCACACGTTTCCAAATGAAAGTGAAAGTGGCCCACGTGCACTCACGCGTTCGGGTTCGATATTTCCGAAATACCGAGCTTACGTCGCGACGTTAATTCAATCGAATAATTGCGGCTACCGAAATTATTATTTACGTCGCTAACGAATTAATTCTAATTAACTCGTTTGCCCGAATTAAAATCTAATTTTAATTCCGCGTCGAAATCTAATTTCGTTTAATATATCGAATATATTAATACATCGATTTAATTCCGAATTAATCGTTCTCTCTCTTTAGACGACATTTTATCCCGGATAAAATATCTCCGTTATTAATCCTAGATTAATTTTCTCTCTCTTCTGTCTAATCCCAGATTATTCAAGAGTGCGAGTTGTGCGTCATCGGTGGATTATCGGGAAGCGACCCATGAGATCTCCGGATAATCTGGCAGTAAATACGGTCGTCGGAGTATCCGAATCACGTACGTACAAACCAAGTACTACGTTCTATCTACCACTACGAGACAAGGTCACTCCTAGCAAAGCACCAAGTCTACCCAATTCTCCGGACATATCCATTTAAGAATATTAAGATCTGTATCAAGCGTAGTATACTAATGTATTGTGCATATCGGCCCAGTGTCGGATAGTCACGTTGCTAGGCTGGGGCTGGATAAGTGTCTGCCCCTCCGAAACACATGTCGGATGTATGGTAACTAGTCTATATAATCGGATATTCATGACCTGGTCATAATATCACGATTGGATGCGCATCACTTAAGAGCACTAATACCGTATCCTGCGTGACATCATCTCCAATATGACTGAAGTGACACTTCCGTCTTGACATCACATCCAATACACTACGATTCTCAATATACCCCGCATTGGCGTACACAGAACCGGTTACAGTCCTAGACGACCTCAACTAAAGTATATCGATTGTCGTAAGCATTAGCGATGTAAGTCTCAGTTAAGACTATACACACCTACCTTGTTTCGGCCTCCCATAGACACATAGTCATAATACCAATGGGATTCCGAGGGGTCTATCCAGAGCGAAGCTGTTTTCCCGTACCATCGGTGAAACACGACCTCCTATCGCACTTGCATAAGTATCCAATACTTATATATATGAGAACTATGTCGTTGTGCCCTCACAACGCGCACAAGTGCAATACTAGCCTATTCCGCATTATCGATGTCCAGTCTCGATAATACTACGGCTAGGGATATTTAATGATTAATCCTTCGTGGACTGATACTGTCTCATATCATCTCAATCCAGGAACTAATCATAGGGACCCCTCTCTTCATTTATAATCTATGGTGATCTAATCACAAATGACGAGAGTGCAATTTCCTTGTTACATAGTTTATTTGCTACAGCAACACAATGATCTGTGCAAATAGTGACGCTATGGGTCATATTATCCAACAGTTTGGACTCCACCATGTTCGGCCATTGTTGAGCACCATTGAAGCTCAAAGCTTCAAGCTTTCAAGC
>SKCR01019148.1:0-72513 GCA_019454045.1 Zanthoxylum bungeanum | reverse complement strand
TAATATGACTTGGTTATGATTATCTGATATTAAAGAGACTAGTTGCTGTCATCCGATATATGCTTCGTACGGGGCATACACTGTACCAGCCCCAGGCCTTGCATGTGATCATTGATACTGGATCAAAAGACGCAATACTACATATACTACGCCTGATATAGATCATTTATTCCTGTAAGGATATTTCTGGAGAATTGGGTAGGCATGGCGCTTTGCTAGAAGCCAACCTTGTCTTGTAAATCGGTATAAACGTAGTACTCGGTACTTACGTGTTCGGATAGTCCGACGACAGAATTTACTGCCAACATATCCGGGGATCTCATGGGTCGCTTCTCGAAGATTCACCAATGACATATGACTCGCAGTTTTATTAATTGGGATTAATTAATAACTGAGAAAGAAAATTAATCTGGGATTAATTGAAGAGATATTTTATCTGGGATAAAATATCAATAAAGAGATAAAACGATTAATTTGGAATTAATCGATAAATTAATATATTCGATATATTAAACGAAATTGGATTTCGACGCGGAATTAAAATAGATTTTTAATTCGGGTGAACGAATTAATTAGAATTAATTCGTTAGCGATGTGAATAGTGATTTCGCTAGGCATAGTCATTTAATTACGATGCAACGGAGAATTCGTTAATTTGGGATTAGCGAACCCGAGCCCGGGATTGTTTGCGAGCGCATTCGCATTTTGAATTCGAGTGCGGCACGCAAGTCAAATCAAGCGTCAAATCATTAGTCGCATCAAGCGTCAAATCACTTGTCCCTTTGAGTGATGTGACTTGACAACTTGATTGAAAGATGTGACTTAATGGGAGTTGTTGAAAAGATTTTGAAAGCTGATTGACATTTAATATATTAAATGTTTTGGTATATGTTGAATTGATTTTAGAAATCAATTAACCTTTACATTTTTTTCACTTCATCTCTTCTCTTTCTCACGCCCAAGGGGCTTCTTTTTCTCTCTTCTGGTTTGCTCACTGCCGTGAGCTAGGAAGCCAAAGTGTGCTATTTTTGTGGCAAAAACATCAAGAGCTAGCACTCCGAGAGACATGCGAAGGTGATAAGGAAGTCCACCCATGAGTCGAGAATCATTTGACGAAGCTTGGAGCTTGTTCAATGAGCATTAATGGCCGAATCTTGGAGAGGAAAGCAGTGCACTGCCGTGAGCTGCAATGGGCAGAAAAGAAAGTTTTGTTGCCTCGCGCATCGCTTTACCGATCGATGTGAGTATTCCACAACTCCGTGATGTATTCTCATATTTATTTCTTGCTTTGTATTCGATCCTCGGGACTTAGAGATCTCCAACAAACTCATCATTGCACTTTTGAAGACATCCAGAGTAAAACATGGAAGCCACTTCAAGAAGACGAGTTGAAAACATCTGTGTGTTTTACGGTACTAGTGTTGGTGTTAAGCCACAATACGTAGAAGTAGTACAAGAATTGGGTCGAGTCTTAGCTGCAAGGAATATGCACTTAGTATATGGTGGAGGCAATCTTGGACTAATGGGGATCGTTCAAAAGCTGTACAAGAAGGAGGCAGTCACGTTTTGGGAATCATCCCAAAACCCTTGGCGGAGGCAAATCTTATTGGACCTTCAAACGGAGATGAACTGATCGTGCCAGATATGTTTGAACGATTGGTAGAAATGATTAATCGTGCTGATTCTTTTATTGCTTTGTCAGGTGGCTTGGGTACATTGGAGGAAATTTTTAGAGTGTTATCTTGGGCGAACCTGAACATACACCAGAAACCGCTGGGACTGTACAATGTTGAAGGATTTTATGATTTTCTTTGTGGGTTTCTTGATGATACTCGGAGAAATGGGTTCGTGTCAAAACTTATGAAAGAACTTCTCTTATTGCCAGAACTACTCCGGCTCTAATTGAACAAATCTTAGCAAGTTGACCCTATCCTTTCAAAGATAAATTGGTCCGAGGACGATCGTGGTAAGAGGCGTCAGATTAATCTGGATCTTAACCTTTAACTTTTCGTGTAGAATTTCAGCTAACCAGGTATTATCTTGTAAACTCTTTTTCTACTGTTTAAGACATTGGGGACAATGTCTCATTTAGGTTTGGGGGAGGGAATTAGTTGATCAGTACCTAGTTTTTAGTTTGTGTGTTGTTCTTATTTTTAGTCAAAAAATTTTCGAAAAATACAAAAAAAAAATTTTCAAAATTTTCAAAAATTACAAAATTATTTTGTGTTTTTATTTTGACTAAAAAGGTGAAATTGGTAAGAGATAGATGTGTAAGGAATTTCCACTCATGAGACGTATCTCAAACCATTTTTGAAACAAGGTAATTTTTGTTTATTTCATTATAATTATTTAATTTGTAAATTCTCCATAAAACTGACTAAAATGGATCTTCATATGATCAGTTAGCAGATATTATCAACATGCATTGTAACATACGGACATGGGCTAAAATTGAAAAGTTTGTAATATTCAGTGCTCTAGTTCAATTGGAGGAAGCATCTCAAAAAGTGATGGAGTAAAAAAAACAAAAAAAAAAACAAAAAAAACATCTGAGATCCGAGTTATTAAGTCTGTAACGGTATTTTAACACCTAGTGCCCTATAGCCAACTGGTTTGGGAGTCACTGGCCCAAAGCTCGCTACATGGATCAAAGATGCTGCAAAAATATATATATCTGAAGTCTGAGTAATTAAGTCTGTAGGGGTGTCTTAACACCTGGTGCCCTAAAGCCAACTGATTTGGGAGCCACCGACCCAACACTCGTTACATAGATGGAAGATATTGTATATAAATAAAAAAAAATCAAAAATCAAAGAAAAAATCAGAAAAATTAGAAAAATTATTCAATTGCTACAAAAATGTGTGAATTCTGATAAAACTTTAGGACAAAAATATTACCCTCTTATCAACTGCACTTATGACTGTTGTGGGCAAAAATGAGTTGTTTAATATTTTGTTGCCTGTGTATATGGAGAATGGTAAATATAATCGGAGAATTTAATTATTCAGTAATTTAGAAAGAAAGAAATCAACTAGTAACTTGGAGTAGAAGTTTCACCTGATTAGTCACTAACTTCTTTATTCTTTTTTCGCTTGTATTTTTGCTTTTGTGTGCATTAGTTTCACTAGATTTTTACTTTTGTAAAATGTTTGTGGGTATCATTGTTATAAACCCTCACGAGACTACAACTCGTCCACTAGGGACACCTAGGGGTTTAAAGGCTTATTGCATACGCTAAATGCAACCGGGATCCCTACGAAAGTGGCTTAGTTAAATTTTATTTTAAAGATGTTTATGTTATTTTATTCTATGTTTTGCTCGAGGACTAGCAAAATGTTAGGTTTGGGGGTGTGATGAGTGGTAATTATATCACTATTTCCCACTAATTTAACTTAATATTTTGTATAGTTTCTTGAGTTTTGTGAATATTTTGATGTGTTTTGTGTTATTTTGTAGATAAATAAAGTTTCAGGACATTCTCGAGGTGATTTGGGGCCAAAACAGTGAAAAAGGACGAAAAGGGCAAAATGGCCATTTCTCGCGTCGTGACGCGCAAGCCTATGGTGTCGCAACACCTAACATGCACCAAGACTTGCTAACGTGCGCCGGGTCCACAAGTCAGAATCTGAGAAAAGTTTGATTTTGCTAACGTGCGCCGTGCCACGTGTCACCATCACAGCCGATCTGCTAGCGTGCGCCGTGCCACATGTCATCATCCTACGGTGCCGACAGTCGCCATCGTCATGTGTCTGCCATGTCATCATCCACATCACCAGTTGACCGAGTCAACGTGCCAAATCATCGCCACATCATCAACCAATCACAGCGTGCCACGTATCGTAATTCTATGATGCCGACAGTCACTTTTGCCATGTGTCACCACGTCAGCGCCACGTGTCTGATCACCAATAAGATTGATGTGGTAAATCTAAAATAAACCTGACAAGGAATTTTAGGTTTTAGCCTTAGCCTTAATAGCCCATGATCTTCCTTCAGGATAGATAACCATTTAATAGATTTCCTTACAGGATAGACATATACCTGTCGGGCGGGGGTAGCCATAATTGGAACTTAAACTTAATGAATCCAGATAATTTGGTTGACATAGACATATGGTTCAATTGGGTTAAACTGGGTATTTACGTCTGACCATCGACATAGGCTTTTGCATAATTTAGTGTTCCAGGTTAGTAAACCAATTTATTACACAAACATGAAATAACCACTTCATTTTTTTTAAAAGATAATAGAAAGATTCACAACCCTAGATAGTTTTTAATATTGAATTTTCTTAAACCTAATTTTTGTGAAATTTTATTTACTTGTTTTTAAATTTAGAATCATCATCATTTCAAATCAATCAATCAACCTGTTAGATACTAGTAATCATTTGACCTTATAAAATTAATAGATTAGGTATTAAGTCCTCGTGGGATCGATACTTTTTATACTACTTGAACGATACGTACGCTTGCGTTATACGTGTGTGATTACGCGCCGGTCAGGAGTCCAGTCAGAGTCAAGTAGAAGTCATGTATTAGTCTTTGATTATGTGACAGTCATTGTACGTGTTACTAAGTATACAATTATTAGTATTTGAGATGCATTTCATATTGGTGAGTCGAGGCAATGGTCTCAATGCATGAGAAAGTCATTTGAGATTAGCCCGGTTAAGATGATTAAAGACAGATAGTCAGAGGCTCAGGGGATAATACGACCTATTCCCTAACGGTAGCATCTCCTGGATTGGGGATGTTACACTATTTGCACCGGGATCGACCTTGAAAAATTTCTTGCCTTCTCCTTTGTTGAAACTTGAATCCACTAACTCTTGGCGACTTGATTTGCTCATTGTAGTGAAAGAGCTTCTTTGTTGTGAATGTGTTTCCTTTGAGATTTGATGATTGGATCAACCACCTGATCTTCCGAACTATGACTCGTAACCAACAAATTGAAGTGTGGGCTTCACTCACAAAGATAAATCTCTAAACTATTTAGAGAAATATATTATCACAATATCTTTTGGCTTTTAGAAGATTGAATGAAGTGTTGGAATTCTCTAAGCTTCCCAAGATCGAATCAAGCAATGAAAATAAGTATGCGAATACATCACGGAGTTGCGGAATACTCACATCGATCGGTTTGACGATGCGGTGGACAACAAAACTTTCTGCCCTCTCCTCCAAGTCACGGCAGTGAAAGATTTTGCAGCTCCCAAATTCGGCCATGGATGTCCTTTGAAGCTCCAAGCTTTGTGATAAACTTCCATGCTCATGAAGTGAGTTCCCTATCACCTTTGTATGGCTCCTATTGTGTGCTAGCACCTTTGATTTTGCCACAAAATCATCTGTTTCTTCTCCAAGACTCACGGATCTTACAAAACCAGTGAAGAGAGAATTTTTGCCTCTAAAGCCGAGAGAGAAGAAGAAGTTATGAGAGAGAGATGCGTGTTAGGTTGATTAAAAAATTGGTAATTGATTTATTAAAACCATATACACAATTTTGCTTTAAAAAAGTCAAACTAATTAAAGCTTTAAATGCCAACCACTCACATCACTATTTACATCAATAAATCAATCAAGAGACTAGTTGTCACATCACTCAAAGTGACTAATGATTTGACGCTTGATGCGACTAGCGATTTGACGCTTGATTGACTTGCGTGCCGCACTCGCATTCGAAATGCGAATGCGCTCACAAACAATCTCTGGCTCGGGTTCGCTAATTCCAAATTAATGAATTTTTTGTTGCGACGCAATTAAATGATTATGCATAGCGAAATCACTATTCACGTCGCTAACGAATTAATTCTAAATTAACTCATTCGCCCGAATTAAAATCTAATTTCAATTCCGCGTCGAAATCCAATTTCATTTAATATATCGAATATTTAATTAATCGATTAATTCCAAATTAATCGTTATCTCTCTTTAAATGATATTTTATCCCAGATAAAATATCTATGCAATTAATCCCAGATTAATTTTCTCTCTCATCGAATTAATCCCAGATTAATAAAGTTCCAGTCATACGTCATCGGTGAATCTTCGAGAAGCGACCCATGAGATCCCCAGATATGTTGGCAGTAAATTCAGTCGTTGGACTATCAGAACACGTAACTACCTCGTACTACGTTTATACTGATTTACTAGACAATGTTGGCTTCTAGCAAAGCGCCATGCCTACCCAATTCTCCAGAAACATGCTTACAGGAATAAGCGATCTATATCAGGCGTAGTATACGTAGTATTTCGTATGTTGATCCAGTATCGGATGTCACGTGCTAGGCCTGGGGCTGGAATTGTGTCTTCCCCGTACGAAGCACATGTCGGATGTCTGGTAACTAGTCTCTATATCGGATAAACATGACCTTGACATTTTATCCCATGACTGCAGTACATAAGAGTACTAGTACCGTATCCTACGTGACATCATCTCCACTATGACTGGAGTGATACTTCCGTCTTGACATCACACCCAACACACTACGATTCTCGATATACCCAGAAGAGGCGTACACAGAAATCGGTTAAAGCCCTGGACGACCAAAACCAAAGTATATTAATTGTCACAAGTATTAGCGGTGCAAGTCTCAGGTTAAGACCAAATACACCTACCTGATATCGGACTTCCATAGACACATAGTCATACTACCAATGGAGTTTCGAGGGGGTTTATCCAGAGCGAAGCTGTTTTCGTACCATCGGTAAAACACAACCTCTATTACACTTGCATGAGTATCCTATACCCAAATATATGAGAACTATGCCGTTGTGCCTCACAGAACGCACAAGTGTAATACTAGTCTTTTACGCATTATCGATGTCCAATCTCGATAATACTCTGACTATGGATATTTAATGATTTATCCTTCGTGGATTGATACTGTCTCATATCATTCTCAATCCAGGAACAAATCATAAGGACTCTCTATCATTTATACATCTTGGTGATCTAATCACAAATGATAAGAGAGCAATCTCTTTTGTCACATAGTAAATTTGTACAAAAACACCATGATCTGTACAAATAGTGATGCTATGGGTCATAACTGTCCAACAATCTCCCACTTGGCCTATAGCCAGTCACTCGAGTGTCTGACACTCGAACTATGTACGGTTGGCTCAAACTACTGAGAAAAGGCTTTCGTCAGCGGACTTTATGATTATCGTCTGATGCGATTTATTCGATCATCACATCGCCACGATGTATGATCCGAATGAATCAGATGAATATCGAAATATTTATCTGGATCGTTGATGAGACCATTAATTATTTAGCTTGCGCTGTAGCCTAGCTCAGCTGCTAAAAGAACTATATCTAATCTAATTAGATTTGTTATCGACCCAAATAGCTTCTATTGCTGCCTCAGCTGCAGCAATAACCCGCATTTGTTGTTTATTCGGCAACAGTATATTGCTTGGAAGATTTCCAGCTCACTGTACCGTTATTCAAACTATATAGTACCATTTGCGACTTATAGTCATTTTATCGGTTTGGTAACTTCTAGCAGTGATCCCAGTCACTTCAAGTTATCCATCTCCATAGTATAAGATAGCATCCTTAGTTCTCTAAGATACTAAGTATGTTCTTAACTTCTATCCAGTGACTATCTTATAGGATTGACCCGATTGTGAAATCATATGCTCAAAGCGTATGAGACACCAGGTCGCATACATTTTTCAATGTACGAGTTCTCGGAGAGTTTTCTCGAAAGCCAAGCTTTCACCGATCGTTATTATGGGAATATCATTTCTAAGAAATGACAAATATTATCATTATTATTTAGGACAGCCACTGTCAGTGCGCTCCCACTAACCCTCTTATATACACAAGAATCATTTACGTTTTGAATTAAATCATAAATCATTATGATTACATCAAAACGATAATTCCAAGAACCTTATGCTTGCTTCAATCCAAACATGGATTGAATAACCCGCAAACCTTGTTTGCCAGTTATGGTATGACAAATCCGACAGGATGTTGTAAACATCCTCCAAAAGGTTTCCTTTTCAGGAAAGCGATTTTCCCGTTAAGCTGACATATTTCATAAATGAAACATGCAGCATTAGCAAGCATTATCCAAATGAATTCATCGTGGCAATAGGTAAAAGGTTTAATCGTAATCAACATAATGTTGATAACGATACCTTTCTGCTAAAAGCCTAGCTTTACACGTTGGTATGTTGCCATCCATGTATGTCTTCCTTGAAGACTTATATAGTACCAATAGGCATAATGCCTTGCGGTACATCAACTAGTGTCCAAACTTGTTGATATACATGGAATCCATTTCGGACTCATGGCACTTTGCCATAATAGGGAGTCGATACCTTCTATCACTTCCTCATACGTAGTCAGTTGGTGTTCATCAAAAGATAAACATCTTTATGAGGTGAGATCAGAAACCCATACCCCAGGTTGTTTTCTGACTCTCTCCGACTTACGTGGTTCTTGTGTATTCGAAGATTAATAGTATTGTTTCATCCTTGATGAACTATTTATGTTCTATTAAGATTTGGTGTCTTGAATAGTATTACTCCGATTTTCATCCAGTTATACTATCCTCCCACTTACCACTGCATATAGGTATTCCTCTTAGGAAAACCGCATGGCAAGCAACAATTAAATTGTTCTCTTGTGAGTTGTATAAGTATTATACTTTGGTATCCCTATGATAACCTACAATTTGGTACTTATCCAATTTGGGTTTTAGTTTGGTATCATCCAAACATATGCCTAGCATACCCAAATGTTCAGGAATGAGAAACCCGGTTTCTTTCCTGTTCATATCTAATAAGAAGTCTGTCAAACAGATTTATTTATTTTTTTATGGAACCTTATTCAAAATAAGTTCTTGCACTGTTAAAGCGTATCCGTTGAAGGAAATGGTAGCTCAGAGCGACTCATGATTAACCTTATGATGTCCAACAAAATTCGGTTACTCTGTTCGGACACACCGTCAAATTGACGTGTTCCGGAACGAGTCCTCCTTGAAAGAATACTATACTCTTTCAAGTATATGAGAAACTTATTGCTTAAGTATTTTTCATTACGGTCTCACCGTGACGGTATAATACTTTAGCCGATCTGTTTGTCTATTTTGTGTCGAAAACTGTAAAAGTTTCCGATTTGTGTTTCAAAAGAAGAACATAACCATAACGCGATGCAACATCCATAAAGGTCACGAAATATTCATATCCACCTCTAGCCTAGCTAGACATGGGCCCACTTGCTTCACTATGAACTAGGGCTAACAGATTGGTGGCATTTGCACTTTTCCCAGGTAAATAGTGTTTTAGGCACTTTGCCCAATTAACTAGATTCGTAGACTTTATTTGAATAGGATCAAATATGTCCTAGTACCCACTCTTCAAAAGTGTGGATATATGAGTCTTGTTTAATTGTGTCCCAGACAACAATGCCACAATAAAGTCTCTTCTGATCAAATCAGTTTGAGCTATTTGTTTGTCATGTGAAATATTTGAGATTTATTTATATTCAAAATATAAATGTTGTTATTCACATCTAATATGTTTATCTCAATATCATCTTTATAAAATAAAACACTTTAGTGTTCTAGAATATAAAGGTATACCCGCAACGGGTTAAACCCTGATATAAAGATAATGTTTCTAGTCAAACTAGTTACATTTATAACAGTTTCCTAATTTAAGTACACACCCGAAGGTAGTTCCTAAACTTAGGTATCTACGATTAAAATAACGACTTTCGTCCCGTTTCCGATTCGCAGATAAATCTCTATTGAAGTCAATATCATGTTCAAAACAGATTCTGAACATCAATACATATATTTTATGTTCCACACTAAGTATTTAAAATCTAATTTTAATACTAGTAGTGAACATAATGTTGACAAACATATTTGAAGTCGGAGCCTTGCTCGTCTTCAATTCCTTCATGTCTGCTTTGTCCAAACGACAGTCACGCTTCCGCGATCCCGTTTGCCACATTTTAGGCAGACATTTTGGGATATGTCCTTTTATCTTCCCAGAAGACTATAATGATTTTGCCTTTGCCCTTTTCTACATTCCAGAAGCCTTTGGCCTAGCCTCGAGTTTCTAGAATATCGAAGTAAGGTGCGCCTTGCGCTACTTACCTTATTGCAAATTTTGACTTTGTCTCCTTTAGAATAGTCATTAAATCTCCAAGAGTTATTAATTGCAATTTAGTACTTCTAAAATCCAAGTATAGATTTATGAAGATTCTTCAATTTATATATCATACTTTAAGGATCTAATCCTTAGTTCTAATAAAGAAATTAAGGAGTCTACTGTGACAAGCTTAATGGATTAAGCACTAAAGTTATGATCACATGAATCTTCCAAAGATTATGCTCTACTATTTGCTTAACTTCGGGCTTAGGCATAATATGTTATTTTATCAAATAAAGTAACTTATTATTTTCCAGGACCATCCTGAAATATTATTCCCAATTTGAAAATTAAACCATTTAAATACATTTTCCCTAGGATTATGTTTTAAATGTCAATCTTTCAATTTATATCTTGATTCTAATAGTCCAACTATTTAATCAACGATTTAGGTACTATTTATTATAATGATTATTATAGTCCAACTATTTAATCAATTATAATTTAATAGGTTGAATACAGTCCAACTGTTAATTTAAAACAAAAATTTAAATATTAGTCCAACTAACATTTAATATATTTGACGAATGATATTTGTTCGAGCGCGTATGGCAAGTAATTAAACGAATATTGCAAATTCAATTCTAGCCTCCCACTATTTTTCGGCGAGCCTCTAACCCTCTATCGAGTACTCAGGAAACCGTGTTTCCTAGCGGGCTAGGATCCCGTTAAATATCACACAATCTTGACTTTGGCCAACAAATTGTATGATAATTAACTAGGTAGATCTCTAAGATCAATTGGATCCAATCCAATTCCTAGATCCAGTAGGGGGAAATCCAAGTCCGAAACATATCTCTTATATATGCCAATACATCCAATGTATTGCCTAACCTTTTTCCTCTGAATCAACTAAGCCTTGGCTTTGGCACAACAAACTTAGTGATCCTAGTTAAGCGTGACCCATTGACCATGGAAAGCTTCGTAATCAATGTCGATGGACAAGAAGTGGTCTTGACTTTGGCCAACAACCACAACTTGGACAAGACACCAGTATGGAACAAAACCTTCGTGATTCAAACACATCTTCGACAGACAAAGGCCTTGACTTGGCCAACAAACCAATGTCGTCTTAGATCTTGAGTAAGAATCACTCAATGGAAGGAAAAATACTTAATATTGTGCGAGGGTTTTTCGCGTGCAAATTGGCAACCAATTTATTATCTTTGTTAAGGTTCATCATCATACACACCCTTAACATGCATTCTAAATACATAATAAAGCGTGTATAATTAAAATAATAATGATATGCGGATGGATACTTTAACACGTTGATCCTAGATCAAATCTTTCTATTTCCTCTCTCCCTCTAGCACAAGTATTTACTTCTACCCGTTACACTACACTTCTAAGAAAACCTCATTTACATTGAGGGGAATAGGTGAGAAGAGAATACAAGAATAAGGAGGTAATAAGGCTGGACACACAGGTCCAATTAATAAATTCCAAATTTATTACAACAATTTCTAAAATTGCCCCACCCTTCTAATATCCATCTGATATACATTATTTATGCATCGCAACCATGTATTCACACAATCATGTTATCAATCAATCTAATCAAATTATTTAATCTGATAATTAGTGACCATCCAATGTTCAAACAATGATTTGATTTTGCGCGAGTCAAACTCGTTTTGCGAATAAGTACTCAAAGTACGAATTCTCGAATTAAATTAAACTACATAATTAAATCCAATTCTATTTGTATTTAATACTAATTCGCTATTTAATTCTAAATTAAATATACACTTTATTAATAAACCTTTTACGACTTAAATTCCAAATTAATCGTTACGGGTCTCAAAGCCCGATTAACGTCCAACGTTAATTTAATTAAAGTCTAATGGGCTTTTAATTAATTTCTTAAGGCGTGGACTTTTGGTCAACTCGGGTCAAACCCAATAACCAAAGTCCAATCCGGGAATAACCCCATAAGCCTAGAAATCAATTTTGGCACATTAGGCCAAATAAAATATTAAGGTCCATTTGTCGCATTTGGGCTTTATGGAAGCGGTTTTGGGCCCGATTGGATCCAACCAATTTCGCCTAAACCCAACTTGGTACAACCAAGCCCAATAAGCCCAATTACAACATTTAAAGCCCAAATCCAATTTAAGCCCATTTAATTAAACACAAAAATTCCAAATTTAATTAAACTAAAGTGTATAGCATAACTAATTACCCAAATCAATATTTCCAAAACACCAAATTAGCCTAATTAATCATGCTTATCAACAACAAAACATGTCCAACACATTTTATCAAAAATCAAACCCAATTCATGCTAGTTATTCTCGGCAATATGGTGATTATTTTTCTAATTTTAAATCCAATCCAATTGAATCAAATTCAACATTAAATCAACATTTCCAAATGATTTCCAACACATCCAATGATCAAAAATCAAAATTCCAAGACATTAGGGCATAGTGACATTTTCGGCCAAGCCTTCCAAATTGGGGAAAATTGTTCCAAACAAAATTTCTTGAAATTGATCCAATCAATCTTCAATTCAACACATTTAAGCATACTAATCATCCAATTTCATTAAATCATGCTCAAATTCATTTTACCCAATTTTAGCCCTAAAATATTTTCATGCTCAACCTTGCTCATAGATACCATTGTTGGAATTCTCTAAGCTTCGAAAGATCGAATCAAGCAATGAAAATAAGTATGCGAATACATCACGGAGTTGCGGAATACTCACATCGATCGGTTGAGACGATGCGGTGAACAACAAAAACTTTATGCCCTCTCCTCCAAGTCACGGCAGTGACAGATTTTGCAGCCCCCAAATTCGGCCATGGATGTCCTTTGAAGCTCCAAGCTTTGTGATAAATTTCCATGCTCATGAAGTGAGTTCCCTATCACTTTTGTATGGCTCCTATTGTGTTTTAGCACCTTTGATTTTGCCACAAAATCATCTGTTTCTTCTCCAAGACTCACGGTTTTTACAAAACCAGTGAAGAGAGAATTTTTGCCTCTAAGGCCGAGAGAAAAGAAGAAGTTATGAGAGAGAGATGTGTGTTAGGTTGATAAAAAAATTGGTAATTGATTTATTAAAACCATATACACAATTTTTCTTTAAAAAAATCAAACTAATTAAAGCTTTGAATGCCAACCACTCACATCACTATTTACATCAATCAATCAATCAAGTGACTAATTGTCACATCACTCAAAGTGACTATTGATTTGATGTTTGATGCGACTAGCGATTTGACGCTTGATTTGACTTGCGTACCGCACTCGCAATCGAAATGCGCATGTGCTCGCAAACAATCTCGGGCTCGGGTTCGCTAATTCCAAATTAATGAATTTTCCGTTGCGACGCAATTAAATGATTATGCCTAGCGAAATCACTATTCACGTCGCTAACGAATTAATTCCAAATTAACTCGTTCGCCCGAATTAAAATCTAATTTCAATTCCGCGTCGAAATCCAATTTCGTTTAATATATTGAATATATTAATTAATCGATTAATTCCAAATTAATCGTTAACTCTCTTTAAATGATATTTTATCCCAGATAAAATATCTCTGCAATTAATCCCAGATTAATTTTCTCTCTCATCGAATTAATCCCAGATTAATAAAGTTCCAGTCATACGTCATCGGTGAATCTTGGGAAACGACCTATGAGATCCCCGGATATATTGGCAGTAAATTCGGTCGTTGGACTATCAGAACACGTAAGTACCTCGTACTACGTTTATACCGATTTACAAGACAAGGTTGGCTTCTAGCAAAGCGCCATGCCTACCCAATTCTCCAGAAACATGCTTACAGGAATAGGCGATCTATATCAGGCGTAGTATACGTAGTATTTCGTATGTTGATCCAGTATCGGATGTCACGTGCTAGGCCTGGGGCTGGAATTGTGTCTTCCCCGTACGAAGCACATGTCGGATGTCTGGTAACTAGTCTCTATATCGGATAAACATGACCTTGACATTTTATCCCAATGACTGTAGTACATAAGAGTACTAGTACCGTATCCTACGTGACATCATCTCCACTATGACTGGAGTGATACTTCCGTCTTGACATCACACCCAACACACTACGATTCTCGATATACCCAGAAGAGGCGTACACAGAAATCGGTTAAAGCCCTGGACGACCAAAACCAAAGTATATTAATTGTCGCAAGTATTAGCGGTGCAAGTCTCAGGTTAAGACCAAATACACCTACCCTGATATCGGACTTCCATAGACACATAGTCATACTACTAATGGAATTTCGAGGGGGTTTATCCAGAGCGAAGCTGTTTTCGTACCATCGGTAAAACACAACCTCCTATTACACTTGCATGAGTATCCTATACCCAAATATATGAGAACTATGCCGTTGTGCCCTCACAGAACGCACAAGTGTAATACTAGTCTTTTACGCATTATCGATGTCCAATCTCGATAATACTCTGCCTATGGATATTTAATGATTTATCCTTCGTGGATTGATTCTGTCTCATATCATTCTCAATCCAGGAACAAATCATAAGGACCTCCTATCATTTATACATCTTGGTGATCTAATAACAATGATAAGAGAGCAATCTCCTTTGTCACATAGTTGTACAACAACACCATGATCTGTACAAATAGTGACACTATGGGTCATAACTGTACAACATGAAGTAGATGAAGATCTAACTCACTGTTATTTTCTCTCTATTCTTAACACTTAAGAAAATTTAATTTTCTTTTAACACTTAAGAAAAAATTATGGATGTTTTTTTTATATCTCTTTCTCTCTCACAAACTTTTGTGAATGGTGATTGTCCTTACTCCACAAATTGAGTGGAAATGGTAGAGATTATATTATTTTCCAAAAGCCAACCAATCTTATCACAAATCCTCACATGCCATTCTATTGTAATGGCAAACAAAATTAATGGAATGCCAAGCAAAGACATATGAAGTGGACAAAATAAGCAATTAGGTCATACCTAAACTTAAAAATAAATTGTTGGAAAGTATGGCAAGTCATATGGTCTTGTCTTCAAGACAATTTAAAAACTATTATCATAATAATGATGTAATTACCTTAATTATGATGTAATATTTATCTCATAATTTTATTACCTTTATTATCTCATAATCACAATTTGATTATCTCACAATCAAATAATTCTAGAAAATATTATATTAAACACATTTAATATAGTTTTCATTTGTGACAAATTATATTATTAATCTTATTAATAATATATGAATTTATATGTGAGTATATAATTAGACAATCCAATTATGTTAGGTTTGCTACAGTTAATGGAGCTAGACTAAATAGACCTACAGTTCCGAGCTCCAATAATCTCGAAATATTAATTAAACTCTTTAATTAAATATTCCGAATTATTAACTTCGCGTTATTCCACTAATAACTCGAAGTTGAATTCTCATTACCGTAGATAGAAAATATAAGCCGAATAACTTTGGTGTCCATCGATATAGTCATTACATAGATTGGCTCTTCACTAATATCTCAAAATAAGAGCCGGGTCATAAGTCTAATTGTTTTATACGTTAAGTACCATTGATTCTCTAATGAACAATTAATTCATAATTATTATGTATATTAATCTTTCTATTCGCAATAGAAAGACTAGAGCGCTCTAATTGTTCAAGTACCAAATCAACCATTAAGAGAGATACTCTTATACTTCTCATAAGAATGAGTGAACTCCATGTCTATGTAAAACGTTCCTAGCTACACACCAAACCATATCCCCAAAATACGTTGTTATTGGCCATGACTGCTACACCAACCTCACTTTAGTAAATCAAAGAATATAGCCTGCCACATATGAGTTCGAAGTACACTCAGGACTAAGATAAATCCATATATGACCATCTAGTAGATAAAATGAATTTCTTCAGTTAACGGATATTATAAGATTTTCATTTCTATCTAGGTCCAATCCTATATTATCACATCATACAATGTGCCTCAATTCTCATGTCATTACATGAATGATCTCGGATCAAGTTCGTTATACAAGTATAGAATGGAACGCAGCTATAGATAAACCACAAATAAGTACCCGCTTTGCTTGCTCTCTATGGACTATTTTAGATTATTAATTTCAAACTTAAATCCTTTTGTGTATCACTCATACACTAAGTCTGAAAGCACTTGAGTAATCAAGGGTAAACAAGACAATTTACAATATGCGATTTAAATCAAATAATTTTGATAAATAAATAATGCATCTATTATTTCAATAAGCAATTCCGTTTACAATACATAAAGCTTTAGGGGCATATATCCCACTATTTAAATAGCTGTTGGCTTTCTCATTGTCTTTCATCAAATTATTATAGGCATCGTGTACATATCTGCCACCATTCAGGACTGGCTCAGGAGGACATTCCTCCATCATGACAAATTTAAGGTCTTCACAGACCAATATAGCGTTCATGTCACTTTCTATTTTACATAATTATCCCCGGTTAATTTATCTTGTTTGAGAATTGCAATTATTGCAGATTCCATGGCTGGAATAAGTAAATAAACGCGCATTCAATATCCATTCATTGCATACTAAAATTGTCAAAAATTGAACATGATGCATGATCCATGTATAATGAATTAGAAACCTAAATGAATTACTATGCCATGGTAATCTATCATCCCACAAATAAGTGTGGTCGTAGGGTAGGTCAAGTATTCCCATGATAGATCAAGACTTTCTCAATTGATTAATATATATGGAAATAATCTTATTCCTATATCAGTCAACTATCGTTATATTTGATCAAGGAACTTTGATTAACTGTTTAATCATTCATTTGTGAGTGTAACCCGTTATTTCGGAACCCTTGGACTTAACTAATAAGTGCCGTCATAGGGTAGGTCAAATCACCAAATACATCTAGAGTTCATATCCTATTGGAATCCAAACCTGATATTGACCCAAAAAAGACACCATCCGTAGGGGGACGAAAACAAAGCCGTCTCGAGGCGCCTTTTGAATCTCACATTTTCGGATTACAACGGAGATCACAGGATATATAGTGGTACATCCCTCTCCCACTCACTATTTTGAATTTAAGGTTTTTATTACACTAGTATCTAATCTATTTAGATTATGCGCGGCTAAAACATAACCTAATTAGTACTTGTGGAATATTAGTGATCCATCCAATTGTAACTCTTAAAATTTTATTCACTAATTCTTATTATTCTCTACTAATCATTTTAACTTAATTAAACTATTTAATCAAGTTCGCTTTAGTTACCTAATTTATTTTAACTCTTAAAAAATTAGTTCACTAAAAGTTTTTAAAATTTTAGAATTCAACGAATGGACCAAATGTAATTAAACTATTTAATTGATTTAACCATGTTATAAATTCCAATGGTACGTGGAATTGTATCCCGAGTGCAGACCATACTACCGTCCATTTATAACCGACTATGAAATTTAAGTCTGGGTTTCCATCCGATATACTAATAAAAAATAACGCACTCATTAGGTCTATAAGTCTTAGAATTTGAATTCTCAATTTTTAAGCCATAAAACCAATTAGTCTCATTAATTCGTTTGCATTCATATCATATTCTATTTAACTATTAATTTACATAAAATCACATTTTATAACTTAGAATACCATGCATCTAAACAAATTATGGCATATGAAAATGCAAGAGTAGGCACCCTAGGCTATATGATATGTTATTAAACTATTTAAAATAAATTCATATTCCCATGCTGAGTGTCGCGACTCCTTGATGGGCGTCGCGATGCTCTGAAGAATAAATTCGATGCAGAATGTTAGCTCTGCTCGGTGGCGCGACTTAGCCTGTTTAGCGTTGCGACACTGGAGTGCATTGAGACGAAACTTATCCAGCGTCACGCGTGATGAAGTTCAAATACCGGGTAGTAGCTAAAATATTTTGGGCGTCGTGCCGTGGGATGGTGCCCGTCGTGACATGGCCTGTTTTGTAGGTGCTGAAATGATAAAAACATACACATCACATTAACGTTAACCGGGCTCTTATTTTTCTATACTAATCTAATTAGTACAAATAATAATCCAAGGCATCCCTTGGTCTTTGCAGAATCGATACGTATTGAGTCTTTCGCGGCATCAGGTTTCCATGTTACAAATAAGATTACATTTGTAATTATTACAATGGAAATGAACTTACAACACTTGAAAGAATATGGTCTTTTGGCCTTACATTCCCAATACTAAAAATAAGAGCCGAAAAAATTAACGATCAATGAAATACATTCATCACATAAATCAAAGTAAACATTCATCTATTGAACATTAAAACATTCAACTCATGAATCTAAAATCGTGCCTACGCATCATAACATGCATTCTAACAATTTATATCTCATATAAATCATTAAAACTGAAACTTTAAAAGGAGAAGGGTTAAGAACACTTTTCAACCTTAGCTATTGATGCCAATTGTAGGAAACGGCTTTCCTTAAGCACATCGGAAATGCTATTGGCTCTGAGATCTACCTTGAAAATTTTATTGCATTCTCCTTTATTGAAACCAAATCCACCAACCATTGGTGACTGAATTTGGTCCTTACAGTGAATGAGCTTCCTTGTTGTGAATGTGTTTCCTTTGAACACTCGATCTTTTGAACTATGACTCGAAACAACAAATTGAAGTGTGGGCTTCACTCAAAAAGATAAATCTCAAAACTATTTAGAGAAATATATCATCACAATATCTTTGGATTTTAGAAAATTGAATGAAGTAGATGAAGATCTAACTCACTCTTATTTTCTTTCTATTCTCAACACTTGAGAAAAGTTTATTTTCTCTTAACACTTAAGAAAAAATTCTGGATTTTCTTTTTTCTCTCTTTCTCTCTCACAATCCTGTGTGAATGGTGAATGTCCTTACTCCACAATTAAGTAGAAATGGTAGAGATTATATTCTTTTCTAAAAGCTAACCAATCTTGTCACAAATCCTCACATGTCATTCTATTATAATGGCAAACACATTAATGGAATGCCAAGTAAAGACATATGAACTAGATAAAATTAGGCAATTAGGTCATACCTAATCTTAGACATAAATTGTTGGAGAGTATGGAAAGCCATATGGTCTTTTCTCCAAGACAATTAAAAAACCCTTATCATAATAATAATGTAATTACCTTAATTATGATGTAATAATTATCTCATAATTATTACTACCTTGATTTTATCATAATCAAATAATTCTAGAAAACATTATATTAAACACATTTAATATAGTTTTCATTTCTGACAAAAGATATTATTAATCATAGTAATAATATATGAATTTATATGTGAGTATTGTTGGGTTTCTAGTTAGTCCCAAGATCGATTTCAAGCAAGAAATAGTGCGAATACTACAATGAAATATGGCGGAATCATACTTACATTGATCGGTAATACGATGCGAGGAACAAAAAAAACTCCAAGCTTTCCTTCCATGGTGCTCTCGGCTTTTGGCTTCCAATTTGGGCTCCATTTTCGGTCATCTCCAGGCTCCAAGCTTGGTGTGCATTCCATGCCCACGGGTGGGTTTCCCTATCACCTTCGCAAGACCCCGAATGTGTGCTATGACTCTTGAAATTTTGCCACAAAATTTCCTAAGCTTCTCCTTCATCTCACGGCATTTGCAGAAATTTGAGGAAGAAGATGGCCCAAGGCCGAATGCAAAGAGAAGAGAGAGGGAGGAATGTGTTGTGTTAGGTTGTTTTGATTGTGTATCTAATACACTAAAACAAAAAGTCAAATACCAAAAATCAAATAAATGGTAAATGGCTTTTAATTCATCCAACCACCACTATCAATCAATAGTGACATGTTGTCAATCACTCAAAGTGACTAGACATCACATCAATCAAAGTGACTAATGATTTGACTCTTGATGTGACTTATGGGCCGCACTTGAATTCGAAATGTGAGTGCGCCCGCAAACACTCCCAGGCTCGGGTTCGCTAATTCCAAATTAACGATTTTTCCGTTGCGACGTAATTAAATAATTATGCCTAGCAAAATTACTATTCACGTCGCTAATGAATTAATTCTAAATTAACTCATTCGCCCGAATTAAAATCTAATTTAATTCCACGTCGAAATTAATTTCGTATAATATACCAAATATATTATTTTATCGATTAATTCCAAATTAATCGTTTTCTCTCTCTTATAATTAATCTCAGATTAATAATATTTTATCCCATATAAAATATCTCCGTAATTAATCCCAGATTAATTTTCTCTCTCTTTAAATTAATCTCAGATTAATAAAGTGCGAGTCATACGTCATCGGTGAATCTTCGGGAAGCGACCCATGAGATCCCCGTGTTGGAGTTTACTAAGGTCCCAATGGTCAATAAACAAGCATGAACATTTGTGAATACAATCGAGAAAGTCACAGAATACTCACATCGATCGGTTGAGCGATGCGGGACGCAACAAAAATGAAAAATCTGCTCACTGGTTGCTCGGCAGTGGCTGTTTCTGCAGTCCCCATATTCGGCCATTTGAGGTCTCCCTTGAAGCTCCAAGCTTCGTCAAACGATTCCCGGCTCATGGGTGGACTTCCCTATCACCTTCGCAAGATCCCGTAGTACGCTAGCACTCCCGATTTTGCCACAAAATCGTGACTTTTTGCTTCCCTTTTCCTTCTAGACTCACGGCAATTCACTGCCAAACCAGAAGAAAAATTCAGCCCTAGTGGGCGTGAGAAAGATGAAGAGAAATGGCTCCATTTCGTGAGCAAAGAGAGAGAATGAGTGAAGTGTGAGTTGTTGGTTATTTTGTGTATCTAATACACAAAACAATTTCCAAAATTAATTAATTGATTTACCAATTTTGGCTTTCCAAAGTGACATGTGATTTGACGATTGATGCGACTTGCGTGCCGCACTCGAATTCGAAATGCGAATGTGCTCGCAAATAATCCCGGGCTCGGGTTCGCTAATTCCAAATTAACGAATTTTCCGTTGCGACGTAATTAAATGATTACGCCTAGCGAAGTCACTATTCACGTCGCTAACGAATTAATTCTAAATTAATTCGTTTGCCCGAATTAAAATCTAATTTTAATTCCGCGTCGAAATCTAATTTCGTTTAATATATCAAATATATTAATTTACCGATTAATTCCAAATTAATCTTTATCTCTCTTTAAATGATATTTTAACCCAGATAAAATATCTCCGCAATTAATCCCAGATTAATTTTCTCTCTCATCATTAATTAATCCCAGAATAATAAAAGTGCGAGTCATACATCATCGGTGAATATTCGGGAAGCAACCCATGAGATCCCCGAATATGTTGGCAATAAATTCGGTCGTCAGACTATCTGAACACGTAAGTACCTCGTACTATGTTTGTACCGATTTACAAGACAAGGTTGGCTTCTAGCAAAGCGCCATGCCTACCCAATTCTCCAGAAATATCCTTACAGGAATAAAGGATCTATATCAGGCGTAGTATACGTAGTATTGCGTAATTCGATCCAGTATTGGATGATCACATGCAAGGCCTGGGGCTGGTACAGTGTCTGCCTCGTACGAAGCATATATCGGATGACGAGCAACTAGTCTCTTTATTATCGGATAATCATGACCAAGTCATATTATCCCGACGGTTCCAACCTTTTTAGAGAACCAGTTCTGTATCCTTACGCGATCATCATCTCCATATGACTGCAGTGACACTTCCGTCTTGACATCACACCCAACACACTACGATTCTCAATATACCCAGCATTTGCGTACACAGAACCTGTTAAAGCCCTGGACGACCGCAACCAAAGTATATTGATTGTCGCAAGTATTAGCGGTGCAAGTCTCAGGTTAAGACCAAATACACTTACCCTGATTTCGGACTTCCATAGACACATAGTCATACTACCAATGGAATTCCGAGGGGGTCTATCCAGAGCGAAGCTGTTTCCCGTACCATCGGTAAAACACAACCTCCTATTACACTTGCATGAGTATCCTATACCCAAATATATGAGAACTATGTCGTTGTGCCCTCACAACGCGCACAAGTGTAATACTAGTCTTTTACGTATTCATCGATGTCCAATCTCGATAATACTCTGACTAGGGATACTTAATGATTTATCCTTCATGGATTGATACTGTCTCATATCATTCTCAATCCAGGAACAAATCACAGAGACCTCCTATCATTTATATATCTAGGTGATCTAATCACAAATGATAAGAGTGCAATCTTCTTTGTCACATAGTTAATTTGTACAACAACACCGTGATCTGTACAAATAGTGACGCTATGGGTCATAATTGTCCAACAATCTCCCATTTGGCCTATACCCAGTCACTCGAGTGTCTGACACCCGAACTATGTACGGTTGGCTCAAATTGCTGAGAAAAGGCTTTTCATCAGCGGATTTACATGATTATCATCTGATGCGGTTTATTCGATCATCACATCGCCACGATGTATGATCCGAAAGAATCAGATGAATATCGAAGTATGTATCTGGATCGTTGATGATACCATTAATTCTTTAGCCTGTGCTGACGCCTAGCTCAGCTGCTAACAAAACTATATCTAATCTAATTAGATTTATTATCGACCCAAATGGCTTCTATTGCTGCCTCAGCTGCAGCAATAACCCGCATTTGTTGTTCATTCGGTAACAGTATCTTGCTTGGAAGATTTCCAGCTCACTGTACCATTATTCAAACTGTATAGTACCGTTTTGTGACTTGTAGTCGTTTTATCGGTTAGGAAACTTGCAACAGTGATCCTAGTCACTTCAAGTTCTCCTTCTCCATATACGAGTTCTTGGATAGTTTTCTCGAAAGCCAAGCTTTCACCGATTATTTTATAGGAATATCATTTCCAAGAAATGACATAAATTATCATTATTATAAAGGACAGCCACTGTCAGTGCGTTCCCACTAACCCTCTTATATACACAAGAATCATTTCGTTTTGAATTAAATCATAAACTATTATGATTACATCAAAACGATAATTCCAAGAACCTATGCTTGCTTCAATCCAAACATGGATCGAATAACCTGCAAACCTTGTTTGCTAGTTTTGGTACGACAAAATCGACAGGATGTTGTAAACATCCTCCAAAAGGTTTCCCTTTCAGGAAAGCGATTTTCCCGTTAAGCTGACATATTTCATAAATGAAACACGCAGCTTTAGCAAGAATTATCCAAATGGATTTACCGTGGCAACAGGTAAAAGGTTGAATCGTAATCAACACAATGTTGATAACGATACCTTTACGATAAAAGCCTAGCTTTATACGTTGGTATGTTGCCATCCTTGTATGTCTTCCTTGAAGACTTATATAGTTCCAATAGGCACAATGCCTTGCGGTACATCAACTAGTATCCAAACTTGTTGATATACATGGAATCCATTTCGGACTCATGACACTTTGTCATAATAGGGAGTCGATACCTTGTATCACTTCCTCATACGTAGTCAGTTGGTATACCTCAATAAGATTGACATCTTTATGAGGTGAGATCAGAAACCCATACCCCAGGTTGTTTTCTGACTCTTTCCGACATACGTGGTTCTTGTGTATATGAAGATTACTAGTAATAGTTCCATCTTTGATGAACTATTTATGTTCCATTAGGAATCGGTGCCTAGAATAGTATTACTCCGATTTTCATCGAGTCTTACTATCCTCCCACTTACCACTGAATATAGGTATTCCTCTTAGGAAAACGACATGGTGAGCAACAATCTAATTATTCTCTTGTGAGTTGTATAAGTACTATACTTATGGTATCCCTAGGATAACCTATAATTGGCACTTATCCAATTTGGGTTTTAGTTTGGTATCATCCAAACATATGCCCAGCATACCTAAATTATCAGGAATGTGAAACCCAGTTTCTTTCCTGTTCATATCTAATATGAAATCTGTCTAACAGATTTTAATGGAACCTTATTCAAAATAAGTTCTGCACTGTTAATGCTTATCCGTTGAAGGAAATGGTAGCTCAGAGCGACTCATGATTAACCTTATCATGTCCAACAAAATTCGGTTTATCCTGTTCGGACACACCGTCATTTGAAAGAATATTATACTCTTTCAGGTATATAAGAAACTTATTGATTAAATATTTTCCATACGGTCTTACCGTGACGGTATAATACTATAGCCGATCTGTTTGTCTATTTCGTGTCGAAACTTTAAAAGTTTCCGATTTGTGTTTCAAATGAAACACGTAACCATAACGCGATGCCACATCCGTAAAGGTCATGAAATATTCATATCCACCTCTAGCCTAGCTAGACATGGGCCCACTTGCTTCACTATGAACTAAGGCTAACAGATCAGTGGCATTTACACTTTTACCAAGTAATAGTGTTTTAGGCACTTTGCCCAATAAACTAGATTCGTAGACTTTATTTGAATGGAATCAAAACAGTCCGAGTACCCACTCTTCAAAAGTGTGGATATACGAGTCTTGTTTGATTGTGTCCCAGACAACAATGCCACAATTAGTCTCTTCTGATCAAATCAGTTTGAGCTATTTGTTTGTCATGTTATATGTTTGAGATTTATTTATATTCAAAATATAAATTCTGTTATTAACATCTAATGTGTTTATCTCAATATCATCTTTATATAATAAAACACTTTAGTGTTCTAGAATATAAAGGTAAATCCGCAACGGATTATACACTGATATAGAGATAATGTATCTAGTCAAACTAGTTACATTATAACGGTTTCTAAATTTAGGTACACACCCAAAGGGTAGTTCCTAAACTTAGGTATCTACGGTTAAAACAGTGACTTTCATCCCGTTTTCAATTCGCAGATAAATCTCAATTGAAGTCAGTATCCTGCTCATAGCAGATCCTGAACATCAATATATATTTATGTACAACACTAAGTATTTAAAATCCAATTTCAATACTAGTACTGAACATAATCTTGACAAACATATTTGAAGTCAGGGTCTTGCTCGTCTTCAATTCCTTCATGTCTGCTATATCCAAACGGCAGTCAAGCTTCCGCGATCCCGTTTGCCACAATTAAGCAGACATTTTGGGATATGTCCTTTATCTTCCTAGAAGATTATAATGATTTTGCCTTTGCCCTTTTTCGACATTCCAGAAGCCTTTGGCCATGCCTCGGGTTTCTAGAATATCGAAGTAAAGTGTGCCTTGGGCTACTTGTCTAATTGCAAAGTTTGACTTTATCTCCTTGAGAATAGTCATTAACTCTCCAAGAGTTATTCATTGCAATTTAGTACTTCTAAAATCTAAGATAGATTTATGAAGATCCTTCAATTTCATTATCATACTTTAAGGATCTAATCCTTAGTTCTGATTCAGAAATTAAGGAGTCTACTACGACAAGCTTAATGGATTAAGCACTAAAGTTATCATCATGAATCTTCCAAAGATCATGCTCTACTAATGCTCAACTCCGGGCTTAGGCCTAATATGTTATTTTATCAAATAAAGTACTCATTAGTTTTTCCCGGACCATCCTAACATTTATTCCCAATTGAAAATTAAACCATTTAAATACATTTTCCCTAGGATTATGTTTTAAATGTCAATCTTTCAATTATATCTTGATTTTAATAGTCCAACTATTTAATCAACGATTTTGGTACTATTTATTATAATCATTACAATAGTCCAACTATTTAATCAACTATAAATTTAATAGATTAAAATAAATTATATTGATTACTATAATCCAATTATAAAATCAACTATAAATGAATAGTTTGAATATAGTCCAACTATTTATTAAAACAACATTTAAATATTAGTCTAACTAACATTTAATTTATTTGACGAATGATATTTGTTTGAGCGCGTATGGCAAGTAATTAAACGAATATTGTAAATTCAATTCTTGCCTCCCACTATTTTTCGGCGAGCCTATAACCCTCTGTCGAGTACTCGGGAAACCATGTTTCCTAGTGGGCTAGGATCCAGTTAAATATCACACAATCTTGACTTTGGCCAAAAAATTGTATGATAATTAACTAGGTAGATCTCTAAGATCAATGGATCCATCCAATTCCTAGAGCCGGTAGGGGGACATCCAAGTCTGAAACATATATCTTATATATGCCAATACATCCAATGTATTACCTAACCTTTTTCCTCTGAATCAACTAAGCCTTGGCTTTGGCACAACAAAACTTAGTGATCTCAGTCAAGCGCGACCCATTGACCACGGAGAGTTTCGTAATCAATGTCGATGGACAAGAAGTGGTCTTGACTTTGGCCAACAAACCACAACTTGGACAAGACACCAATATGGAACAAAGCTCTCGTGATTCAAACACATCCTCGACGGACAAAGGCCTTGACTTTGGCCAACAAGCCAATGCCAGTCTCGGATCTTGAGTAAGAATCACTCAATGGAAGGAAATACGCTTAATATTTTGCGAGGGTTTTTTCGAGTGCAAATTGGCAACCAATTTATTATGTTTGTTAAGGTCTCATCATCATAAACCCTTAAACATGCATTCTAAATACATAATAAAGTTCTTATAATAAAATAATAATGATATGGGGATGGATACTTTACATATTGATCCTAGATCAAATCTCTCCATTTTATCTCTCCCGCTAGCACAAATATTACTTCTACCCGTTACACTACACTTCTAAAGAAACCTCATTTACATTGAGGGGAATATGTGAAAAGAGAATACAAAGAATAATGAGGTAATAAGGCTGGACATGCAGGTCTAATTAATAAATCAAATTTATTACAACAATTTCTAAAATTACCCCACCCATCTAATATCCATCCGATATACATTATTCATGCATCGTAACCATGTATTCACACAAGCATGTTATCAATCAATCTAATCAATTAATTAATCTGATAATTAGTGATCATCCAAGTTCAAACAACGATTGATTTTGCTCGAGTCAAACTCATTTTGCGAATAAGTACTCAAAGTACGAATTCTCGAATTAAAGTAAACTACAAAATTAAATCCAATTCAATTTGTATTTATACTAATTCACTATTTAATTCCAAATTAAATATTACACTTTAATATAACCCTTTTACGACTTAAATTCCAAATTTAATCGTTACGGGTCTCAAAGTTCGATTAACGTCCAACGTCAATTCAATTAAAGTCCAATGAGATTTTAATTAATTCTTTAGGCGTGGACTTTTGGCCAACTCGGGTCAAACCGATAACCAAAGTCCAATTCGGGAATTACCCCATAAGCCTAGAAATCAATTTAGGCCCATTAGGCCCAATTAAACTTTAAAGGTCCATTAAGTCGCATTTGGGCTTTATGGAAGAGGTTTTGGGCCCAATTGGATCCAATCCATTTGGCCTAAACCTAACTTGCTACAACCAAACCCAATAAGCCCAATAACAAAAAAGCCCAAATCCAATTTTAAGGCCCAAATAATTAAATTACAAAAATCCAATTTCACATTTAATTATCCTAAAGTGTATAGCATTATTAATTACCCAAATCAATATTTCCAAAACAACACAAATTTGTACAATTAATCATGCTCATCATCATTAAATCATGTCCAACACAATTTAACAAAAATCAAACCCAATTACATGTTTTACTACTCTCGGCAATTTGGGGAATTTTGTGTCCGATTCGAATTCAATCCAATTAATTCCACAATCGACATTAAATCAACATCCCAGTTGATTCCAACGCATCCAATGAATCAAAAAATCAAAAATCACCAAGAATTTTAGGGCACATGTATTCGGCCAACACATCAAAAACTGGGGAAAAATGTTCCAAACACCTTTTCATCAAATTGATCCAATCAATCCACAATTAAACATCAATTAAGCATATTAATTCATCCAATTTCATTATACATGCTCAAAATCAAGTTTACCCAAATTTTAAGCCCTAAACATTTTCATGCTTTTCCTTGCTCTAATACCATTGTTGGAGTTTGCTAAGGTCCCAAGGATCAATAAACAAGCATGAACATGTGTGAATACAATCGAGAAAGTCATGGAATACTCATATCGATCGGTTGAGCGACGCGGGAGGCAACAAAAACGAAAAATCTGCTCACTCGTTACTAGGCAGTGGTTGTTTCTGCAGTCCCCATATTCGGCCATTTGAGGTCTCCCTTGAAGCTCCAAGCTTCGTCAAACGATTCCCGGCTCATGGGTGGACTTCCCTATCACCTTCGCATGATCCCGTAGTGTGCTAGCACTCCCGATTTTGCCATAAAATCGTGACTTTTTGCTTCATTTTTCCTTCTAGACTCATGGCAGTTCACTCCCAAACCAGAAGAAAAATTCAGCCCTAGTGGGCGTGAGAAAGATGAAGAGAAATGGCTCCATTTCGTGAGAAAAGAGAGAGAATGAGTGAAGTGTGAGTTGTTGGCTATTTTGTGTATCTAATACACAAAAAAATTTCCAAAATTAATTAATTGATTACCAATTTTGGCTTTCCAAAAGTCAAATGCTAAAAGCTATCCAAAAACTCCAACAACTACCATCAATCAATCACATCAATCAATCAAGTGTCACATCACTCAAAGTGACATGTGATTTGACGCTTGATGCGACTTGTGTGCCACACTCGAATTCGAAATGCGAATGCGCTCGCAAATAATCCCGGGCTCGGGTTCGATAATTCTAAATTAACAAATTTTCCGTTGCGACGTAATTAAATGATTACGCCTAGCGAAGTCACTATTCACGTCGCTAACGAATTAATTCTAAATTAATTCGTTCGCCCGAATTAAAATCTATTTTTAATTCCGCGTCGAAATATAATTTCGTTTAATATATTAAATATATCAATTTACCGATTAATTCCAAATTAATCGTTATCTCTCTTTAAATGATATTTTAACCCAGATAAAATATCTCGCAATTAATCACAGATTAATTTTCTCTCTCATCATTAATTAATCCCAGATTAATAAAAGTGCGAGTCATACGTCATCGGTGAATATTCGGGAAGCAACCCATGAGATCCTCGGATATGTTGGCAGTAAATTCGGCAGTCGGACTATCCGAACACGTAAGTACCTCGTACTACGTTTGTACCGATTTACAAGACAAGGTTGGCTTCTAGCAAAGCGCCATGCCTACCCAATTCTCCAGATATATCCTTACAGGAATAAAGGATCTATATCAGGCGTAGTATACGTAGTATTGCGTATTTCGATCCAGTATCGGATGATCACATGCAAGGCCTGGGGCTGGTACAGTGTCTGCCCCGTACGAAGCATATATCAGATGACGAGCAACTAGTCTCTTTATTATCGGATAATCATGACCAAGTCATATTATCCCGACGGTTGCAACCTTTTTAGAGAACCAAGTATATGTATCCCTACACGATCTATCATCTCCAAATGACTGGATTGACACTTCTGTCTTGACATCACACCCAACACACCTACGATTCTCAATATACCCAGCATTGGCGTACACAGAACCTGTTAAAGCCCTGGACGACCGCAACCAATGTATATTGATTGTCGCAAGTATTAGCGGTGCAAGTCTCAGGTTAAGACCAAATACACCTACCCTGATTTCGGACTTCCATAGACACATAGTCATATACCAATGGAATTCCGAGGGGGTCTATCCAGAGCGAAGCTGTTTCCCGTACCATCGGCAAAACACAACCTCCTATTACACTTGCATTTGTATCCTATACCCAAATATATGAGAACTATGTTGTTGTGCCCTCATAACGCGCACAAGTGTAATACTAGTCTTTTACGCATTCATCGATGTCCAATCCGATAATGCTCTGACTAGGGATATTTAATGATTTATCCTTCGTGGATTGATACTGTCTCATATCATTCTCAATCCAGGAACAAATCACAGGGACCTCCTACCATTTATATATCTAGGTGATTATCTATCACAAATGATAAGAGTGCAATCTCCTTTGTCACATAGTTAATTTGTACAACAACACCGTGATCTGTACAAATAGTAAAGTTATGGGTCATAATTGTCCAACAATCTCCCACTTGGCCTATAGCCAGTCACTCGAGTGTTTGACACCCGAACTATGTACGGTTGCCTCAAACTGCTGAGAAATGCTTTCGTCAACGGATTTGCATGATTATCATCTGATGCGATTTATACGATCATCACATCGCCACGATGTATGATCCGAATGAATCAGATGAAATCGAAGTATGTATCTGGATCGTTGATGAGACCATTAATTCTTTAGCATGTGCTCGAGCCTAGCTCAGCTGCTAACAGAACTATATCTAATCTAATTAGATTTATTATCGACCCAAATGGCTTCTATTGTCGCCTCAGCTGCTAACAGAACTATATCTAATCTAATTAGATTTATTATCGACCCAAATGGCTTCTATTGTCGCCTCAGCTGCAGCAATAACCCGTATTTGTTGTTTATTCGGTAACGGTATCTTGCTTGGAAGATTTCCAGCTTACTGTATTGTTATTCAAACTGTATAGTACCGTTGGCGACTTATAGTCGTTTTCAGGAAAGCCAAGCTTTCACCGATTATTTTATGGGAATGTCATTTCAAGAAATGACATATTATCATTATTATTCAGGACATTCACTGTCAGCGCACTCCCACTAACTTCCTTATATACACAAGAATCATTTCGTTTTGAAATAAATCATACCATTATGATTACCTCAAAACGATAATTCCAAGAACCTATGCTTGCTTCAATCCAAACATGGATCGAATAACCTGCAAACCTTGTTTGCTAGTTTTGGTACGACAAAATCGTCAGGATGTTGTAAACATCCTCCTAAAGGTTTCCCTTTCAGGAAAGCGATTTTCCCGTAATGTTGTCATATTTCATACATGAAACATTCAGCTTTAACAAGCTTTATCCAAATGGATTTACCGTGGCAACAGGTAAAAGGTTGAATCGTAATCAACACAATGTTGATAACGATACTTTTCCGCTAAAAGCCTAGCTTTATACGTTGGTATGTTGCCATCCATGTACGTCTTCCTTGAAGACTTATAAAGTACCAATAGGCACAATGCCTTGCGGTACATCAACTAGTATCCAAACTTGTTGATTTACATGGAATCCATTTCAGACTCATGGCACTTTGCCATAATTAGGGAGCTGATACCTTGTATCACTTCCTCATACGTAGTCAGTTGGTTTACCTCAAAAGATTAACATATTTATAAGGTGAGATAAGAAACCCATACCCCAGGTTGTTTTCTGACTCTCTCCGACTTACGCGGTCTTGTGTATTCGAAGATTAATGGTATAGTTTCATCCTTGATGAATTATGTATCTGTTCCATTAGGAATCGGTGCCTTGAATAGTATCACTCTGATTTTCATGAGTTATACTATCCTCCCACTTACCACTGCATATCGGTATTCCTCTTAGGAAAACCGCATGGCGAGCAACAATCTTATTATTCTCTTGTGAGTTGTATAAGTACAATACTTTGGTATCCCTAGGATAACCAACATTTTCACTAATCCAATTTGGGTTTTAGTTTGGTATTATCCAAACATATGCCTAGAATCCCAAATTTATCAGGAATGTGAAACCCGGTTTCTTTCCTGTTCAAATCTAATATGAAATCTGTCAAACAGATTTTTATGGAACCTTATTCTAAATATGTTATGCACTGTTAATGCTTATCCCTTGAAGGAAATGGTAGCTCAGAGCGACTCATGATTAACCTTATCATGTCCAACAAAATTCGGTTACTCGGTTCGGGCACACCGTCAAATTGATGAGTTCCTGGAGGAGTCCTCATTTGAAAGAATATTATACTCTTTCAGGTATATTAGAAACTTATTGCTTAAGTATTTTCCATTACGGTCTTACCGTTACAGTTTAATACTATAGCCGATCTGTTTGTCTATTTCGTGTCGAAACTTAAAAGTTTCTGATTTGTGTTTCAAAAGAAACACATAACCATAACGCGATGCCACATCCGTAAAGGTCACGAAATATTCATATCCACCTTTAGCCTAGCTAGACATAGCCCACTTACTTCACTATGAACTAGGGCTAACAGATCAGTGGCATTTACACTTTTACCAAGTAAATAGTGTTTTAGGCACTATGCCCAATAAACTAGATTCGTAGACTTTATTTGATTAGAATCAAATTAGTCCAAGAACCCACTCTTCAAAAGTATGGATATACGATTCTGGTTTAATTGTGTCTTAGACAATAATGCCACATTAGTTTCTTCTGATCAAATAAGTTTGAGCTATTGTTTGTCATGTTATATGTTTGAGATTTATTTATATTCAAATATAAATGCTGTAATTCACATCTAATGTGTTTATCTCAAAATCATTGACCGGCGTAAACACACACGTATAACGCAAGCGTACGTATCGTTCAAGTAGTATAAAAAGTATCGATCCCACGAGGACTTAATACCCTAGTTATTAATTTTATGAGGTTAAATGATTACTAGTATCTAACAGGTTGTTTAATTGATTTGAAATAGCGACGATTCTAAATTTAAAGACAATAAAATAAAATTGTTTGAAGGTAGATTTTAAGAAAATTCAATATTAAAACTATCTAGGGTTGTGATTTATTCCAATATTATTTAAAGATAAAGTGGTTATTTTATAATTGGGTAATATATTGAATTATTAACCTGGAACACTAATTTATGTAAAAGCCTCTTCCGATGGTCAATTACAAATATCTAGTATAATCCAATTGAACCATATGTCTATGTCAACCAAATTACCTAGATTCATTAAGATTAAGTTCCAATTATGGCTACCCCCGCCCGACAGGTATATTCCTATCCTGTAAGGAAATCTATTGAAAGGGTTATCTATCCTTAAGGAAGATCGTGGGCTATTGAATCTAAGGTCTTAAACTTAAAATCCCTATGTCTAGTTCATTTTAAGTTTACCTAATCAATTTAATTAATGGCCAGTTAATTAAAGAGCATTAAGATTAAGACTCAATAAATAAATCTTTATATTACCCAAATTATAATCTAACCCTTATAAACCGTGACATTGAATTTCATCACAACCCTAGATATTAACTTAGTTATGACACATAGCTAGGGCTGGTAAAAACTTGAAAATAAAAGACATAAACTGTGCTGAAAAGTAATTGCGGTAAAATAAATACTGAAAAGTAAATAACAATAAAAAAAATGCTAAGGTAAAAGGATTACTTTTACTATTACTAATTTAGATATCTCCAATAAAATAATATATACTTGTGATATTATTTAATCAACCGACCAATCTGGCGGTATCCTGATTAAGTCAAATTAAGTCCAACCAGCCATATAGGCGGTAATATTTGTCCATAATCCAGCCATAAAGGCGGTACCAAAATAAATTATACCAACCGACCAATCTGGCGGTATCCTTGATTAATCAGGTTCAAACAAACAGAAAATAAATTTACCAACCGACCAATATAGCGGTATCCTTTATTAATCAGTATTTTAAATAGTAATATATTATATTTTAAGGGAGATTAATCTAAATAGCAATAGTAAAAGAATTACCTTTCACCCTAGCTGGGGAAATTACCTCCTCATGGTGAATAGTAAAAACTGTAAAAAGTAAAGAAAGTAAATTACTATTATTACAAAAAGTAATTAAAATTAAATTACAAAAGTAAAAAATAAAAACTAAAATATTCTAGAGAGAGAAACTCTCCTTTACACGGATTAGAGAGAGAGAAATGGTACACTGAAAAATGAAAATTCGCGCTCTATTTATAGAAAAATTTGGTTCCAGCGTCGCGACGCCAAGACCTCAGCGTCGCGACGTGGAGATTGGATTTGTCGACGTGCACGCTCGGAGGAGGTTGACGATTCTGGGATAGATGATAAGGCGACACGTGGCAGGCGGTTGGGCTCAATTATTGTGACACGTGGCGGCTGATTGGTGCTGAGAGTCATCCGCCACGTGTCAGATAATGTGGATACTCAATTATTGATGATGACGTGGCGACGGTGGTGACGTTGGCGGTGACGTTGACGTGACGTGGCGACACGTGGAAGTGACTGTCGGCACCATGAATTGGCGACACGTGTCACGCTGTGATTGGCTGATGCTGACGTGGTACGTGGACTTGGTTGACTTGTGACGTGGCGGAGACGTGCGTTGACACGTGGCAAGTTGACTTTTTGACCGATGAATGGCTGATGACGAGGCGACACGGTCACTCTGAGTGTCGGCCGCATATGATGATGACCGTGGCACGGCGCAGTTTAGCAGGTCGGCGTGACGTGACAAGGGTCACGGCGCATTTAGCAAGCAATTTACAAAAATGCCCCTTTTCGCCAATTTTTCACTGTTTTGCTCCAAATCACCTCCAGAATGTCCTGAAACTTTATTTATCTACAAAATAACACAAAACATCAAAATATTCACAAAACTCAAGAAACTATACAAAATATTAGATTAAATGAGTGGGAAATAGTGATATAAATACCACTCATCACACCCCCAAACCTAACATTTTGCTAGTCCTCGAGCAAATACAGAATAAAATAACATAATAAAATTTAACTAAGCCATTTTCGTAGGGATCACGGTTGCATTTAGCATATGCAACAAGCCTTTAAACCCCTAGGTGTCCCTAGTGGACGAGTTGTAGTCTCGTGAGGGTTTACAGCAATGATACCACAAACATTTTACAAAAGTAAAAAGGTATTAAAACTAATGCACACAAAAGCAAAAAGACAAGCGAAAAGAGAATAAAGAAGTTAGTACTAATCAGGTGAAAACTTCTACTACAAGTTACTAGTTTTTTGTTTCTTTCTAAATTACCGAATAAGTAAATTCTCCGATTATTTTTACCATTCTTCATATACACAGTCAACATAATATTAAACAACTCATTTTTGCCCACAACAGTCATAAGTGCAGTTGATAAGAGAGTAATATTTTTGTCCTAAAGTTCTATCAGATTTCACACCTTTTTGTAGCAATGGAATAATTTTTCTGATTTTTCTGATTTTTCTTTGATTTTCTGAATTTTGACTTTTTATTTATATACAATACCTTCCGTCTATGTAGCGAGCTTTGGGTCGGTGGCTCCCAAACCAGTTGGCTTTAGGGCACCAGGTGTTAAGACACCCCTACGAACTTAATTACTCAGACTTCAGATATAAATATATTTTGTAGCATCTTCGATCCATGTAGCGAGCTTTGGGCCAATGACTCCCAAACCAGTTGGTTTTAGGGCACTAGGTGTTAAAACACCCTTACAGACTTAATAACCCGGATCTTAGATACTTTATTTTTGTACATCAGAAATTTTTTTTTTTTTTTTTATTCCAATACTATTATAGATGCTTCCTCCAATTAAACTAGAGCACGGAATATTACAAACTTTTCAATTACAGCTCATGTCTGTATGTTACTATGCAGTTGATAATACCTGTCAAATGAGCATATGAAGATTCATTTTAGTCAGTATTATGGAGAATTCACAAATTAAATAATTCAAAAGGAAATAAACAAAAATAACTTATTTCGAAATAAATGGTTTGAAATACGTCTCAGAGTGGAAACTCCTTACTCGGCTATTTCTTACCAATTTCACCTTTTTAGTTAAAATAAAAACACAAAAATGCAAAATATTTTTGTAATTTTTGAAAAATTTTCAATTTTTTTGTATTTTTCGAAAAATTTTGGACTAAAAATAAAAACACAATACAAACAAGTACTATAACTATACCCACCCCCAAACCTAAATGAGACATTGTCCCCAATGTCTTAAACAGTAGAAGAAGAGTTTAGAAAATAATACCTGGTTAGCTGAAAATTTACAGGAAAATTAAAGGTTAAGATCCAGATTAATTCGACGCCTCTTACCACGATCGTCCTCGGACCAATTTATCTTTGAAAATGAGGGTCAACTTTGGTTCATAGGCTATGAGTTGGTCAATTAGATCTGGAGCAGTTCTGGCAGTAAGAGGAGTTCTTTTAAAGGTTTTGACACGAACCCATTTCTTCGAGCATCATCAAGAAACACACAAAGAAAATCATAAAACCCATCAACGTTGTACAGCCCATTGGTTTCTGGTGTATGTTTAGGTTCGCCCAAGATAGTACAATAAAAATTTCCTCCAATGTGCCCAAGCCACCTGGCAAAGCAATAAAAGCATCAGCACGGTTAATCATTTCTACCAGTCGTTCAGACATACCTGGTACGATCAGTTCCTCTCCGTTTGATGGTTCAATAAGATTTGCCTCTGCCAAGGGTTTTGGGATGATTCCCAAAACATGACTGCCTCCTTCCTGTACGGCCTTTGAAACGATCCCCATTAATCCAAGATTACCTCCGCCATATATTAAGTGCATATTCCTTGCGCTAAGACTCGACCCAATTCCTGTGCTGCTTCTATGTATTGTGGTTTAGTACCAACAGTACTACCGCAAAACACACAAATGTTTTCAACTCGTCTTCTTGAAGTGGCTTCCATTTTTTACTCTGGATGTCTTCAAAAGTGCAATGATGAGTTGAATTTATAATACCTGAAAAAGGGTGAGTAAAAATAGCACAAGTATCTTCCAAAGGACGATTAGTAGCAAATAGTAATATCGTGATAGTCAAAAGATCTGGATCCTGTCGGAGAAAATAAAAGAAAACAACAAAAACAAATCACAATTATTAGGAAAAGACAAAGAGATATAATATTTACAAGAAAATAACGGCTTGATTGACGTCTATGCGTCAGGGACAAGCTTCCCATCCAATTTTCTTATAAATTGGCAAACAGGGTCTTTTTGAGTCAGATTCCCGAGACTTAACTGTTGTCTTTCTTTTGAAATTGTGTATGTAATCTGCGAAAGGCTATGTGAACATATCCACTGGGATGCGTCTCAAGAGTCGAAGATATATCATCTAAAGACTCCTTACTCAAGCCATCCCTAATGAATTTAATTTTGTCTTCGCGATTAACAGACACCATTCCTAAAGAACGACAACGAGTATTGCAATTCCATCGTGCACATTTGTAACAAACACCCATTTGCTTAGCTCTACGTTTCTTTGCATAGGTGCTTCTTCCAAAACCAGGCAGATGTGAAATAAAAGATTCAGAAGACTCACCTGCCAATCGGACTCGTGCTTCAATTACCCAACGAATGTCATTGGGCACACCATGGATTGTCAGTAGTCTCATTCGTTCCAAGCGAGCTTTGTAAACTTTCATCAGAGATTTTTGAGGGAGAGAAGGAAATTGCTTGTGAAGATTTGCGAGAGCTTCTTCCATCTTGAAATGACTTAATCTGCAAAAACTAAACACACAAAATTAAATCACACCAAATCACAATATATACAAAAATTGCATGGGTTGCCTCCCTGCGAGCGCTAAGTTTAAAGTCGTCAGCTAGACGTGACTCTTGAACGTTTATGCTGGATCTGAAAGTGTGACACTTTCTTTTTGTCGCTCAAATGATTCTCCCCAGTAGTGCTTGACACGCTGACTGTTAACCTTGAATGTGTTGTTGGTATTGGGATCCAGTAACTCAACAGCTCCATATGGTAAAACCTGAGTGATCACAAATGGTCCAGACCACCTAGATTTCAACTTTCCAGGGAAAAGTTTCAACCTCGAGTTGTACAACAACACCTGCTGCCTTGGTTCCAACTGTCTGTGCACTATTTTTCGGTCATGCCATTTCTTTGTCTTTTCCTTGTATAATTTGGCATTGTCATAAGCCTGTAGGCGAAATTCCTCCAATTCGTTGAGTTGGTGAAGTCTTTTCTCTCCTGCAGCTTGTGAGTCAAGATTCAACTTCTTCAGTGCCCAGTACGCCTTGTGTTCAAGCTCAACTGGCAGATGGCATGCTTTCCCAAACACCAATCGATATGGGGACATACCAATGGGTGTCTTGTAAGCTGTCCTGTAGGCCCATAATGCATCATCTAGTTTTGTTGACCAGTCCCTCCTTGTTGATCCAACGGTTCTTTCTAGGATTCTTTTGATCTCCCTGTTTGAAACCTCAACCTGTCCATTTGACTGTGGATGGTAAGCTGTGGCAACCTTGTGAGTAACTCCGTATTTGGATAGGAGTGCATCGAAGTATTGTTGCAGAAATGAGAGCCACCATCACTGATAATTGCCCGAGGTGTTCCGAATCGAGTGAAAATGTTCTTTTTTAGGAATTTGATCACAATTTGAATCATTGGATGGCAGTGCAATTGCTTCAACCCATTTGGAGACGTAGTCTACAGCAACCAGGATGTACAGGTTTCCAAATGATGGAACAAAGGGTCCCATGAAATCAATACCCCATACATCAAATATTTCCACTTCTAGAATGTTTTGCAACGGTCCTTCGTTTCTCCTCGAAATATTCCCCGTTTTCTGGCACCTGTCACATTGAAAAGCAAAAAGATAAGCATCTTTAAAAAGTGTGGGCCAGAACAAACCTGATTGAAGGACTTTGGCTGCAGTTTTGTTTCCGCTGAAGTGTCCGCCGTATGGTGATGAATGACAGTGTTGCAAAACACTGTTGATTCCTCCTGTGGAACACACCGTCTCAATAATTGATCAGCACACCGTTTAAACAGGTACGGTTCATCCCAGACATAGTGCTTGACTTCTTTGAAGAACTTCTTCCGTTGCTGAGTTGTCCATTCCAACGGCCATTTTCCTGACACAATATAATTGACATAGTCAGCATACCAAGGGACTTCCTGTTGATTTATGGAAAACAGTTGTTCATCTGGAAAAGTTTCTTTGATTGATGGATCTTTGTCAGCTGTTTCTCCATTCTCGAGCCTCGATAGATGATCTGCCACCTGATTCTCTGTTCCTTTCCTGTCTCGAATCTCCACGTCGAATTCTTGCAGAAGAAGTATCCAACGGATCAATCTGGGTTTGGCATCTTTCTTTGTGATCAGATATTTGATTGCTGAATGATCTGTGTAACCACCACTTTGGGACCCAACAGATAAGAGCGGAATTTGTCAAAAGCATACACAACTGCTAGCAACTCCTTTTCAGTGGTTGTGTAGTTGAGTTGAGCTTCATTCAGAGTTCTGCTGGAGTAGTAAATGGTGTGGAAAATCTTTGCTTTGCGTTGTCCCAAAACTGCACCTACAGCAAAATCACTAGCATCACACATTACCTCGAATGGAAGGGTCCAATCTGGTGCTACAATGATGGGGGCAGAAATCAGCTTCTGTTTTAAGATCTCGAAAGCTTCTGGCATTCTTTGGTGAAGTTGAAAGGCACATCCTTTCCAGAAGATTGCAAAGAGGTTTAGCAATCTTGGAAAAGTCTTTGATAAATCTCCTGTAAAAACCTGCATGTCCAAGAAAACTCCGAATCCCTTTTACAGATGTTGGTGGAGGTAGTTTCTCAATTGTCTCGATCTTTGCTTTGTCTACCTCAATCCTTTTGTGAGAATCCGGTGTCCAAGAACAATGCCTTCCTGCACCATGAAATGACATTTCTCCCAGTTGAGTACCAGGTTTGTATCTTCGCACCTTTGTAATACCTGTTCCAAATTTTGCAAACAATGGTCAAAAGAATCTCCAAACACAGAAAAATCATCCATAAAAACCTCCATACTCTGCTCCAGCATGTCTGAGAAGATGGCCATCATGCAACGCTGAAATGAAATGTAGCAGGAGCATTACATAATCCAAATGGCATCCTGCGGAAAGCAAAAGTACCATAGGGACATGTAAAGGTAGTTTTCTCCTGGTCTTCTGGTGCGATGGCAATCTGATTGTACCCTGAATATCCGTCCAGAAAGCAATAGAACTCATGTCCTGCCAGCCTGTCTAACATCTGGTCAATAAATGGTAGTGGGAAAATGGTCCTTTCTCGTGGCTTTGTTGATTTCCTGTAGTCCATATACTCTCCATCCAGTCACTGTTCTTGTTGGATCAACTCGTTCTTTTCATTGGTGAACACAGTAATTCCTCCTTTCTTTGGTACACACTGCATAGGACTTACCCAAGTGCTATCTGAGATGGGGTAAATGATGCCAGCATCCAACCATTTGATGATTTCTTTCTTCACAACTTCCTTCATGATTGGATTGAGTCTCCGTTGATGCTCCACTGTGGGTTTGTATTCATCATTCATCAGAATCTTGTGCATGCAAAATGATGGACTAATGCCTCGAATGTCTGCTATAGTCCAGCCAATGGCTTTTTTGTGCTCTCGTAAAACTCTTAGTAGCTTTTCTTCCTGCTCCAATGTTAGTGAAGAAGAAATAATAACAGGTAATTCAGAAGAGTTTCCAAGAAATGCATACCTGAGATGGCTCGGAAGTAACTTTAGTTCCAGCTGTGGTGGTTCTTCAATCGAAGGTTTGATTCGATCTTTCTTTGGCAATTCCAAGCTTTCAACTGGTGGTGTTGCTTTGAATCGGAATGGTTTGTCAAGGTAGCTGATACATTCCAGGATTTCAGCATCTAGCTCGCTGTCAGTCATATTGGTGATGCAAGCTTCAAGTGTATCCGTGGGATTTGGCTCAGTATTTTGAATGATATTATCAATAACATCAACTCTGAAGCATTCTTCTTCTTCCTTTTCATCGCTCGGAAATTTCATAGCTTTGAAAACATTAAAGGTCACTTCTTGGTCCTGCACTTTCATGGTTAGTTCTCCTTTTTGCACATCAATTACAGTTTTACCTGTAGCCAAAAATGGTCTCCCAAGAATGATAGGTATTTCTTTGTCTTCTTCCATGTCAAGGATGATGAAGTCTGCTGGAAGGATGAGTTTGTCAACTTTGACCAGCACATTTTCAACGACTCCTCTCGGAAATGCGAGTGTTCGATCAGCAAGTTGCAAAGAAACGATGAGGTAGGCATTGCTTCTCCAATTTGCAGTTTCCTGTAAATAGAAAAAGGCATTAAATTAACACTGGCACCTAAATCATAAAGCCTTACCGATGTAATGTTCTCCAATGGTGCATGGAACTGTGAAACTGCCAGGATCTTTCAACTTCGGGGGAAGCTTCCTCTGAATGATGGCGCTGCATTCTTCCGTCAATGCTACTGTCTCGTAATCTCCCAATCTCCGTTTTCGTGAAAGGATGTCTTTCATGAATTTGACATAACTGGGCATTTGTTCCAAGGCTTCTGCAAATGGATGTTGATGTGCAGCTTTTTGAAAATCTCCAGGAACGAGCAAACTGTTTGTCCAGTTTGTTTTTCTGAAGACGCTGAGGAAATGGTGGTGGTGTGATCTGTTCTTTTTCTTTTTCCTTTGCTTCTTTTTCTTCCATCTGTGGAACTGCATCTTTTGGAACTTCTTCAATTGTTTTGACTCCAACATCTTTGTTGATCTCAGTACCACTTTTAAGGTAATGGCTTGACATTGCTCCTTCCCTCGGTTCCTTGGATTTGGTTCTGTGTTGCTGGGAAGATTACCTGGCGGTCTGTAACTCTGAGCATTGGCCAGTTGGCCGATTTGATTCTCCAGTGCTTTGATGGAAGCTGATTGGCTCTGAATCATAGCTTCATATCTTTTTAATTGAGCTAACATCTCTGCCATCACTGGTTCATTTGTCTGCTCCTGGCCTTTATTCTGTTGCTGGAATCCAGGTGGTGGATAGTTCCGCTGTTGGCCTGAATTGTTGCTCCATGAAAAATTAGGATGATTCCTCCACCCTGGGTTGTAGGTGTTGGAATATGGATTGTTCCCCTGCCTGTTGAAATTGTTGACATAATTCACCGTTTCTTCATGTTGATTTGATTCTGGTGCTCCTCCATATGGTGAACTTGTGGATCCAGTGGTAAGAGTCTCCATGAATTTGCAAATTGATCTAGCTTGGTGTTGACTGCTGTATTAGCTCCACCTTCATAAATTCCTGCAATTCTTTGAATCAAACTTCTTTCTGTTGGCCACACAAGGAATTGTTGTTGGCCATTTCTTCGATTAGTTCCCAGGCTTGATCTTCTCCTTTTGCCATTAAAGCTCCTCCAGCAGCAGCATCAATTGTGGTTCTCATTATTCCAGAAAGTCCATTATAGAATGTTTGGACTTGAAGCCATTTTGGAATCTCATGGTGTGGACATTTCCGGAGTAAATCTTTGTACCTTTCCCAAGCTTCGTAGAGAGTTTCTGAGTCTTGTTGCACAAAGGATGTGATGTCATTCCTCAGTTTTCCGGTTCTGGCTGGTGGAAAATACTTTGCAAGAAATTTGGTGGCTAAAGTGTTCCATGTTGTGATAGAACCTGCTGGTAATGAATGTAGCCAGGCTTTAGCTCTGTCCTTCAAGGAGTATGGGAAAACACGCAGTCTCATTGCTTCTTCAGCTTCTCGGTTGTAATTGAAAGTACCGCAAACTTCCAGGAAGTTGCTGATGTGGGCATTAGGATCTTCAGTTGCATTTCCCCCAAACTGAACTGACTGCTGAATCATCTGAATGCAAGTTTTGATGTCACCCGCATTTGCTGGTAATGGAGGGAGTACAATACATGAAATGAGTCTGTCAACCACCACCGGAATGGTTCTGTCTCGAATGGGAATTGGTGGTGCAACCTCCAAAGGTTCAGGTTCCATGTTGACTAAAGCTTCTTGGGCTTCTCGCCTTTCCCTTCTCAACTGTCTGATAGTTCTTTCAATTTCTGGGTCAAGCGGTCGTAGTTCAAAGCTTCTGGTTCGTCTCATGAAGTTTCTGAGAACCTGAAACACAAGAAAAACAATAACAATAAGTAAAAAGAAATTAGATACAAGTAAAAGTATCTAACCCCTAAACTAATAATAAAAGATAAATAAGTCCCCGGCAACGGCGCCAAAAACTTGACCGGCGTAAACACACACGTATAACGCAAGCGTACGTATCGTTCAAGTAGTATAAAAAGTATCGATCCCACGAGGACTTAATACCTAAGTTATTAATTTTATGAGGTAAATGATTACTAGTATCTAACAGGTTGTTTAATTGATTTGAAATAGCGACGATTCTAAATTTAAAGACAATAAAATAAAATTGTTTGAAGGTAGATTTTAAGAAAATTCAATATTAAAAACTATCTAGGGTTGTGATTTATTCCAATATTATTTAAAGATAAAGTGGTTATTTTATAATTGGGTAATATATTGATTTATTAACCTGGAACACTAATTTATGTAAAAGCCTCTTCCGATGGTCAATTACAAATACCTAGTATAATCCAATTGAACCATATGTCTATGTCAACCAAATTACCTAGATTCATTATGATTAAGTTCCAATTATGGCTACCCCGCCCGACAGGTATATTCCTATCCTGTAAGGAAATCTATTGAAAGGGTTATCTATCCTTAAGGAAGATCGTGGGCTATTGAATCTAAGGTCTTAAACTTAAAATCCCTATGTCTAGTTCATTTTAAGTTTACCTAATCAATTTAATTAATGGCCAGTTAATTAAAGAGCATTAAGATTAAGACTCAATAAATAAATCTTTATATTACCCAAATTATAATCTAACCCTTATAAACCCGTGACATTGAATTTCATCACAACCCTAGATATTAACTTAGTTATGACACATAGCTAGGGCTGGTAAAAACTTGAAAATAAAAGACATAAACTGCTGAAAAGTAATTGCGGTAAAATAAATACTGAAAAGTAAAAAATACAATAAAAATGAAATGCTAAGGTAAAAGGAATTACTTTTACTATTACTAATTTAGATATCTCCCAATAAAATAATATATAAACTTGTGATATTATTTAATCAACCGACCAATCTGGCGGTATCCTGATTAAGTCAAATTAAGTCCAACCAGCATATAGGCGGTAATATTTGTCCATAATCCAGCCATAAAGGCGGTACCAAAATAAATTTACCAACCGACCAATCTGGCGGTATCCTTGATTAATCAGGTTCAAACCAACAGAAAATAAATTTACCAACCGACCAATATAGCGGTATCCTTTATTAATCAGTATTTTAATTAGTAATATATTATTTTTAAGGGAGATTAATCTAAATAGCAATAGTAAAAGAATTACCTTTCACCCTAGCTGGGGAAGTTACCTCCTCATGGTAATAGTAAAAACTGTAAAAAGTAAAGAAAGTAAATTACTATTATTACAAAAAGTAATTAAATTAAATTACAAAAGTAAAAAAATTAAAAACTAAAATTATTATAGAGAGAGAAACTCTCGCTTACACGGATTAGAAGAGAGAGAATGGTACACTGAATTATGAAAATTCGCGCTCTATTTATAGAAAAATTTTTTGTTCCGCGTCGCGACGCCAGGACCTCAGCGTCGCGACGCTGGATTTGTCGACGTGGCACGCTATGGTTGTTGGTTGAAGATTCGGATAAGATGATAAGGTGACACGTGGCAGAGTGGGGGGCTTCAATTATTGTGACACGTGGCGGATCTGTTGGTTGCTGACGATTCTTATCGCCACGGTCAGATCAGGAAGGATACTCAATTATTGATGCTGACGTGGCGCGACGTGCGGTGACGTGGCGACACGTGGGAAAGAGCTGTCGGACACCATAGAATTGCGACACGTGTCACGCTGTGATTGGCTGATGCTGACGTGGCAAGTTGACTTGGTTGACTTGTGACGTGGCGGATGACGTAGCGGACACATGGCGAAGAGTTGACTTTTTGACCGATAATGGCTGATGACGAGGCGACACATGTCAACTCTGAGTGTCGGCAGCATTGATGATGACATGTGGCACGCGCACTTAGCAGGTCGGCTGTGATGGTGACACGTGTCACGGCGCATTTTAGCAAAGTCAAATTTCTCAGATTCTGATTTGGACCCGGCGCACGTTAGCAGATTCGGCGCATTCTGGGCGTCGCGACGCGGAAGGTCTGGGCGGCGCGACGCTGGAAATTACCAAAATGCCCTTTTTTCGCCAATTTTCACTGTTTTGCTCCAAATCACCTCCAGAATGTCCTAAAACTTTATTTATCTACAAAATAACACAAAACACATCAAAATATTCACAAAACTCAAGAAACTATACAAAATATTAGATTAAATGAGTGGGAAATAGTGATATAAATACCACTCATCAATCATCTTTATATAATAAAACACTTTAGTATTCTAGAATATAAAGGTTCACTCGCAGCGGGTTAAACACTGATATAAAGATAATGTATCTAGTCAAACTAGTTACATTATAACAGTTTCCTAATCCTGCTCATAGCAGATTCTGAACATCAGTATATATTTATGTACCACACTAAGTATTTAAAATCCAATTTCAATACTAGTAGTGAACATACTCTTGACAAACATATTTGAAGTAAGAGCCTTGTTCGTTCTTCAATTCCTTCATGTCTGCTTTGTTCAAACGGCAGTCACGCTTCCGCGATCCCGTTTGCCACAATTTAGGCAGATATTTTGGGATATGAACTCTAAAAGATTATAATGATTTTGCCTTTGCCCTTTTTTCAACATTCCAGAAGCCTTTGGCCATGCCTCGGGTTTCTAGAATATCGAAGTAAGGTGCGCCTTGCGCTACTTGCCTTATTGCAAACTTTGACTTTATCTCCTTGAGAATAGTCATTAACTCTCTAAGAGTTTACTATTGCAATATTAGTACTTCTAAAATCTAAAATAGATCTTTGAAGATCATTCAATTCCTTTATCATACTTTAAGGATCTAATCCTTAGTTCTGATTCAGAAATTAAGGAGTATACTGCGGTAAGTATAATGGATTAAGCACCAAAATTATCATCACATAAATCTTCCAAAGATTATGCTCGACTATTTGCTTAACTCCGGGCTTTAGGCATAATATGTTATTTTATCAAATAAAGTAACTATTATTTTCCAGGACCATCCTGAAATTTTATTCCCAATTTGAAATTAAACCATTTAAATACATTTTCCCTAGGATTATGTATTAAATGTCAATCTTTCAATTTTATATCTTGATTCTAATAGTCCAACTATTTAATCAACGATTTAGGTACTATTTATTATAATGATTACAATAGTCCAACTATTTAATCAACTATAATTTAATAGATTAAAATCAATTATATTGATTACTATAATCCAATTATAAAATCAACTATAAATGAATAGTTTGAATATAGTCCAACTATTTATTAAAACAACATTTTAAATATTAGTCCAACTAACATTTAATTTATTTGACGAATGATATTTGTTTTGAGCACGTATGGAAAGTAATTAAACGAGTATTGCAAATTCAATTCTTGCCTCCCACTATTTTTCGGCGAGCTTCTAACCCTTTGTCGAGTACTTGGGAAACCGTGTTTCCTAGTGGGCTAGGATCCCGTTAAATATCACACAATCTTGACTTTGGCCAACAAATTATATGATAATTAACTAGGTAGATCTCTAAGATCGATTGGATCCAATCCAATTCCTAGATCCGGTAGGGGGACATCCAAGTACGAAACACATATCTTATATATGCCAATACATCCAATGTATGCCTAACCTTTTTCCTCTGAATCAACTAAGCCTTGGCTTTGGCACAACAAACTTAGCGATCCCAGTTAAGCGCGACCCATTGACCATGGAAAGCTTCGTAATCAATGTCGATGGACAAGAAGTGGTCTTGAATTTGGCCAACAAACCACAACTTGGACAAGACACTGATATGGAACAAAGCCTTCGTGATTCAAACACATCCTCGACAGACAAAGGCCTTGACTTTGGCCAACAAACCAATGCCGTCTTAGATCTTGAGTGAGAATCACTCAATGGAAGGAAAAACGCTTAATATTATGCGAGGGTTTTCGAGTGCAAATTGGCAACCAATTTATTATCTTTGTTAAGGTCTCATCATCATACACCCTTAAACATGCATTCTAAACACATAATAAAGCGCATATGAAAAATAATAATGATATGCGGATGGATATTTTACACAATGATCCTAGATCAAATCTCTCACTTTCTTTCTCCCGCTAGCACAAATATTTCTTCTACCCGTTACACTACACTTCTAAAGAAACCTTATTTACATTGAGGGGAATAGGTGAGAAGAGAATACAAAGAATAAGGGGGTGATAAGGCTGGACACGCAGGTCCAATTAATAAATCAAATTTATTACAATAATTTTTAAAATTGCCCCACCCATCTAATATTCATCCGATATACGTTATTCATGCATCGCAATCATGTATTCACACAAGCATGTTATCAATCAATCTAATCCAATTAATTAATCTGATAATTAGTGATCATCCAATGTTCAAACAACGATTTGATTTTGTTCGAGTCAAACTCGTTTTTGCGAATAAGTACTCAAAGTACGAATTCTCAAATTAAATTAAACTACATAATTAAATCCAATTCAATTTGTATTTAATTCTAATTCGCTATTTAATTCCAAATTAAATATTACACTTTATTTATAAACCTTTACGATTTAAATTCCAAATTTAATCATTACGGGTCTCAAAGCCCGATTAATATCCAATATTAATTTAATTAAAGTCCAATGGGCTTTTAATTAATTTCTTAAGGCGTGGACTTTTGGTCAACTCGGATCAAACCCAATAACCAAAGTCCAATCCGGGAATTACCCCATAAGCCCAGAAATCAATTTTGGCCCATTAGGCCCAATTAAACTTTAAAGGTCCATTAAGTCGCATTTGGGCTTTATGGAGGCGGTTTTGGGCCCAATTGGATCCAATCCAATTTGCCTTAACCCAACTTTGTACAACAAGCCCATTAAGCCCATAACAATATTTAAGCCCAAATACAATTTCAAGCCCAATTTAATTAAACAAAAATTCCAAATTTCCCATTTAATTAAACTAAAGTGTATTAACATAATTAATCACCCAAATCAATATTTCCAAAACACAAATTAGGCTAATTAATCATGCTCATTTACATCAATTAGTGTCCAACACAAATTAATAAAAATCAAACCCAATTACATGCTCTTATGCTCTCGGCAATTTGGGGATTTTACGTCCGATTCGAATTCAATCCAATTAATTCCACAATCGACATTAAATCATTATCCCGAATGATTTCCAACACATCCAATCGTCAAAAATAAAAAATCCCAAGACATATTAGGGCTAGACCAATTCGGCCAACATGAAAAATTGGGGAAAATGTTCCAAACATAATTTCAACAAATTGATCCAATCAATCCTTAATTCAAACACATTTAAGCATACTAATCAATCCAATTTCATTAATCATGCTCAAAATCAAGTTTGCCCAATTTTAAGCCCTGAATCAATTTCATGCTTTTAACCAAGCTCTGATACCATTGTTAGAGATTATCTAGGTCCCAAGGATCATAAATCAAGCATGAACATATGTGAATACATTCGAGAAGTCACAGAATACTTACATCGAGCGGTTGAGTGACGCGGAGAGGCAACGAAAACTGAAATTCTGCTCACTGGTAGAGGCGGCAGTGGGCTACTGTTGCTTCTGATTTTCGACCTTCAATCAACAAGAAACCAAGCTCCAAGCTTCGTCATTTGATTCCCGGCTCATGGGTGGACTTCCCTATCACCTTCGCATTGATCCCGGAGTGTGCTAGCACTCTTGTTTTTGCATCAAAAATGCACTTGGCTTCCCTCCATTTTCAGTCACTGCCCAGCAAAACCAGAAATAGCGTGAGAGAGAGGAAGAAGAAGAAGAAGAGAGAGAGGAGGGAAAATTGTGTTATACGGTTTTTGTGATTTTGTGTATCTAATACACATGAAATAAAATTCAAGTTCATTTCCAACGCATTTGGCTTTAATTTCCAACCACACACATCACTCATCACATCAATCAATCAAGTCACATCACTCAAAGTGACAAGTGATTTGACGCTTGAAGCGACTAGCGATTTGACGCTTGATTTGACTTGCGTGCCGCACTCGAATTCAAAATACGAATGCGCTCGCAAATAATCCCGGGCTCGGGTTCGCTAATTTCAAATTAACAAATTTTCTGTTGCGTCGTAATTAAATGATTACGCCTAGCAAAATCACTATTCATGTCGCTAACAAATTAATTCTAAATTAATTCGTTCGCCCGAATTAAAATCTAATTTCAATTCCGCGTCGAAATCCAATTTCGTTTAATATATCGAATATATTAATTTATCGATTAATTCCAAATTAATCGTTCTCTCTCTTTAAATGATATTTTATCCCAGATAAAATATCTCCACAATTAATCCCAGATTAATTAAATCTCTCGTCTAATTAATCCCAGATTAATTAAAAGTGTGAGTCATACGTCATTGGTGAATCTTTGGGAAGTGACCCATGAGATCCCCGGATATGTTGGCAGTAAATTCGGTCGTCGGACTATCCGAACACGTAAGTACCTCGTACTATGTTTATACCGAATTACAAGACAAGGTTGGCTTCTAGCAAAGCGCCATGCCTCCCGAATTCTCCGGAAATATCCTTACAGGAATAAAGGATCTATATCAGGCGTAGTATACGTAGTATTGCGTATTTCTGTCCAGTATCAGATGATCACATGCGAGGCCTGGGGCTGGTACAGTGTCTGCCCCGTACGAAGTATATATCGGATTACGAGCAACTAGTCTCTTTAATATCGGATAATCATGACCAAGTCATATTATCCCGACGGTTGCAACCTTATATAGAGAGCCAGTTTTGTATCTCTGCGCGATCATCAACTCCATATGACTGGAGTGACACTTCCGTCTTGACATCACACCCAACACACTATGATTCTCGATATACCCAGAATTGGCGTACACAGACACCGATTAAAGCCCTGGACGACCTCAACCAAAGTATATTGATTGTCGTATACATTAGCGGTGCAAGTCTCAGGTTAAGACCAAATACACCTACCCTGATTTCGGACTTCCATAGACACATAGTCATACTACCAATGGAATTCCGAGGGGGTCTTATCCAGAGCGAAGCTGTTTCCCATACCATCGGCAAAACACAACCTCATATTACACTTGCATGAGTATCATATACCCAAATATATGAGAACTATGCCGTTGTGCCCTCACAACGCGCACAAGTGTAATACTACTCTTTTACGCATTCATCGATGTCCAATCTCGATAATGCTCTGACTAGGGATATTTAATGATTTATCCTTCGTGGATTGATACTGTCTCATATCATTCTCAATCCAGGAACAAATCACAGGGACCTCATATCATTTATATATCTAGGTGATCTAATCACAAATGATAAGAGTGCAATCTCCTTTGTCACATAGTTAATTTGTACAACAACACCGTGATCTGTACAAATAGTGATGCTATGGGTCATAATTGTCCAACAAGTACTACGTTTTTACCGATTTATAAGATATGGTTGGCTTCTAGTAAAGCACCGTGCCTACCCAATTCTCTAGAAATATTCTTATAGGAATATGTGATCTATATCAGGCATAGTATACGTAGTATTGCGTATTTCGATCCAGTATCGGATGTCACGTGCAAGGTATGGGGCTAGAATTGTGTCTGCACCGTACGAAGCACATATCGGATCTTTGGCAACTAGTCTCTATAATCGGATAATTATGACCTAGTCACATTTCCACTATGACATGAGTGATACTTCCGTCTTGACATCACACCCAATACACTACGATTCTCAATATACCCAGAAGAGGCGTACACAGAACCTGTTAAAGCTCTGGACGACCAAAACCAAAGTTTATTGATTGTCGCAAGTATTACCGGTGCAAGTCTCAGGTTAAGACCAAATACACCTACCCTGATTCAGACTTCCATAGACACATAGTCATACTACCAATGGAATTCCGAGGGGTCTATCCAGAGCGAAACTGCTCCCGTACCATCGGTAAACACAACCTCCTATTACACTTGCATGAGTATCATATACCCAAATATATGAGAACTATGCCGTTATGCTCCCACATCGCGCACAACTGTAATACTAGTCTTTTACGCATTATCGATTGTCAATCTCGATAATACTCTTACTATGGATATTTAATGATTAAACCTTCGTGGATTGATACTGTCTCATATCATCTCAATCCGGAACTAATCATAAGGACCTTCTATCATTTATACATCTTGGTAATCTAATTACAAATGATAAATGAGCAATTTCCTTTGTCACATAGTTAATTTGTACAACAACACCATGATCTGTACAAATAGTGATGCTATGGGTCATAATTGTCCAACAAGTATATAATTAGACAATCCAATTATATTAGGTTTGCTACTATTAATCGAGCTAGCACGGGACCAAATGGACCTACAGTTTTGAGCTCCAATTATCTCAAAATAGTAATTAAACTCTTTAATCAAATATTCCGAATTATTAACTTCGCGTTATTCCACTAAAAACTCGATGTTGAACTCTCGTTGCCGTAGATGGAAAATATAAGCCGAACAACTTCGGTGTCCATCGATATAGTCATTACATACGGATTGGCCCTTCACCAATATCTCATAATAAGAGCCGGGTCATAAGTCTGTCATACCTCTCTAATTATTATATACTTTAAGTATTATTGATTCTCTAATGAACAATTAATTCACAACTATTATGAATATTAATCTTTCTATTTACAATAGAAAGACTTGAGCGCTCTAATTGTTCAAGTACCGAATCAACCCTTAAGAGAGATACTCTTCTACTTCTCGTAAGAATGAGTGAACTTCATGTCTATGTTAAAATTTCTCAGCTACACTCCAAACCATATCCCCAAAATACGTAGTTATTGGCCGAGACTACTACACCAACCACAACTTAGTAAATCAAAGGATATTGCCTGCCATGCAGGAGTTCGAAGTACACTCAGGATTAAGATCAATCCATATATGACCATCTAGTAGATAAAATAAATTTCTTCAGTTAACAAATATTATAAGATATTCATTTTTTTCTAGGTCCAATCCTATATGATCACATCATACAAGGTGCCTACATTCTCATGTCATTACATGAACGACCTCAAATCAATGTTGTTATACAAGTATAGAATGGATCGCAGCTATAGATAAACCACAAACAAAGTACCTGTTTTGCTTGCTCTCTATGGACTGTTGTAGATTACAAACTTCAGACTTAAATCCTTTTGTGTATCACTCATACACTAAGTATAAAAGCACTTGAGTAATCAAAGATAAACAAGACAATTTACAATATGCGATTTAAATCAAATAATTTTGATAAATGAATAATGCATCTATTATTTCAATAAACAATTATGTTTACAATACATGAAGCTCTAGGGCATATATCCTAACAAACACAAGTTTTAATCTCATTCCTATGATTTCTCCCCCTTTGAAATTATCAACAAGTATGGAGCAGCAAAAATTAAGGTCTAAGAGATACCAAACAATATGTGCACAAAACATAATCATAAAATTCATAGACATACACACTTAATATTTTCTCCTCTTTTGCCATACAATATAGAATTCATGCATAAATCATCAAAATTATCCAAGATATACCAATATTCATGCATTTCATTTTCAACCAATTGAGATCAATAACAATGCATATCAAAATTAATAATCCAAAAAGGTTCACACATATCATAAATGGAAATAAGATCTACGTGATACCAATTGATACCAAATGAGATTAATGATATGATTAATCCATAGATTCATACAATTTAAGTCAAAACCCTCAATTAAAAACATACTTCATATCAAAATTTAAACATACTTATATCGGTTGGAGGAAACGATACTATGGACACGGCGACGCTATCCGGGCTCACGGCCCGGTCGGGAGTATGGAGTAGCCTGTGGGGGACTAAATCGGAGAAATAAATGGTGTCACTGTTAGACAATTATAACCCATAGCGTCACTATTTGTAAAAGACATTGTTGTTATTGTACAAATTAACTATATGACAATGGAAATTGCATTTTATCATTTTGTAATTTGATTACTTTAATATATAAATGAGAAAAGTCCTTATGATTAGTTCCGGATTACAAGATATGAGATAGTATCAATCCATAACGGTTTAATCATTAAATATCCCTAGTCGTAGTTTTATCGAGACTGGACATCGATAATGTGGAATAGACTAGTATTGCACTTATGCGTGTTATGGAAGCGTAACAGCATAGTTCTCATATATTTAAGTATTGGATACTTATGCAAGTGTGATAGGAGTTTGTATTTACCGATGGTACGAAAACAGCTTCGCTATGGATAGAACCCGTGGAATCCCATTGGTAGGTGTATTTGGTCTTAACCTGAGACTTGCATCGCTAGTACTTACGACAATCAATACGCTTTGGTTTTGGTCGTCCGGGACTTTAACAGGTTATGTGTACGCCTCTTCTGGGTTTATTGAGAATCGTAGTGTATTGGGTGTGATGTCAAGATGGAAGTATCACTTCAGTCATATGGAGATGATGATCACGTAAGGATACAGAACTGGTACTCTAATTGGTTGCAACCATCGGGATAATATGACATGGTCATGATTATCCGATTAAAGAGACTAATTGCTTGTAATCTGATATATGCTTCATACATGGATCTCATGGGTCGCTTCCCGAAGATTCACCGATGATGTATGATTCGAACATAATTAATCTAGGATTAATTACGGAGAGATTTTATCTAGGATAAAATACTAGTTGAATAGAGAGAACGATTAATTTGGAATTAATCGATAAAATAATATATTCGATATATTAAACGAAATTAGATTTCGACGCGGAATTAAAATTGGATTTTAATTCGGGCGAACGAGTTAATTTAGAATTCATTCGCTAGCGATGTGAATAGTAATTTTGCCAGGCATAATTATTTAATTAAATTTGATTTAATTACGTCGCAACGGAAAAATATTTAATATGGAATTAACGAACCAGAGCCCGGGAGTGTTTGCGGGCCCACTCGGATTTTTAATTTAGTGGGACCCACTTGTCACATCACTTGTCACTTTAATTACTTTTCGGTGATGGGTTTTGGTGAAGGAATGATGGGCCTCGTTCATCGTGACGTTTGTGGGACTATGTCTAGCCAAGCTAGAGGTCGATATGAATACTTCGTAACCTTTCGGACAATGCATCGCGTTATGGTTATGTGTATCTTATGAGACACAAGTCGGAAACCTTTGAGAAATTCAAAGAGTTTCGACACAAAGTAGAAAAACAGACCGGTAAAAGTATTAAGACATTACGGTCGGACCGTGGTGGCAAATACTTACGCAATGAGTTTCTTGATTACTTGAAAAAAATATGGTATTCCTTCACAATGGACTCCTACAGGAACACCGCAATTAAATGGTGTGTCCGAATGGAGAAACCTAACCTTGTTAGACATGGTAAGGTCTACGATGAGTCGCACAAAGCTACCTATTTCCTTCTGGGGATATGCATTGAACAGTGGAATACTTATTTTGAATAAGGTTCCGTCAAAGTCTGTTCAACAGACTCCGTATGAAATATGGACAGGAAAGATTCCGGATTTCTCATTCCTGAAGATTTGGGTTTGCTGGCCATACGTCAAACGTTTGGAAGGTACCAAACTTGAACCCAAATCGGATAAATGCCTATTTGTGGGATATCCTAGGGAAACCAAAGGATATTTTTTCTATCACCCACAAGAGAACAAAGTATTTGTTGCTCTAAATGTGGTTTTCCTTGAGAAGGAATTCCTAAATGCAGTGATAAGTGGGAGGAAAGTAGAACTCGATGAAAATCGGAGTGATACTATTCCTGGCAAAGAATCCTTAACGGAACATGAACAGTCAATCAGGGATGAGACTGTACCCCAATCTTCGAATACACAAGAACCGTGTAGGTCGGAGAGAGTCAGAAAACAACCTGAGAGGTATGGGTTTCTGATCTCACATCATGTGGATATTAATCTTATTGAGGAAGATGAGCCGGCTACGTATGAGGAAGCGATACAAGGTATCGACTCCGGTTTATGGCAAGATGCCATGAAGTCCGAAATGGATTCCATGTACACCAACCAAGTTTGGACACTGGTTGATGCACCAGAAGGCGTAAAACCTATTGGTTGCAAATGGATCTTCAAGAAGAAGACCGACATGGATGGCAACATACAAACGTACAAAGCTAGGCTTGTAGCGAAAGGGTATATTCAACGACATGGCGTTGATTACGATTTTAAATTTTTTACCCGTTGTCATGATTAAATCCATTAGGATAATGCTTGTTATTGCTACATATTTCGATTATGAGATATGGCAGATGGACGTCAAAACCATTTTCCTTAAAGGAAACCTTTTGGAGGATGTTTATATGCAAAAGACTAATGGTTTTTTCGTATCAAGACTTGCAAACAAGGTTTGTAAGTTAAATCGATCCATTTATGGATTGAAGCAAGCATCGCGTTCTTGGAACCAACATTTTGATGAGATCATAAAAGGATATGATTTCGTTCAAAATAAGGATGATCCTTGTGTATATAAGAAGGTTAATGGGAGCGCACTGACATTCATTGTCCTTTACGTTGATGATGTATTGCTTATTGGCAATGACATTCCCATGTTAACGTCAGTGAAAGCTTGGCTTTCATTAAAATTCTCCATGAAGGATCTGGGAGAAGCAGCCCTTATTCTAGGAATAAAGATCTACCGGGATAGATCTAGAAAGCTGCTGAACTCTCCCAGAGAACGTACATTGACAAAGAGTTGAAGAGATTGAACATGGATCAGTCCAAGAGGGGACTGTTGCCAGTGTCACATGATGTCACTCTATCTAAGGACATGTGTCCTAAAAATTAAGATGAGAGAGACAACATGAGTCGAATACCATTCGCCTCGGAAGTCGGATCGATCATGTATACCATGATATGTACACGACCTGATGTCTCATATGCTTTGAGCATGTGTAGTCGCTATCAGTCCGATCCAGGTAATGGTCACTGGATGGTGGTTAAGAATATCCTTAAGTATCTTAGGCGAACTAAGGATGCTTTCTTAATCTATGGAGATGAAGAACTTGAGGTAACTGGGTATACCGATGCAAGTTTCCAAACCGATAAAGACTACTGCAAGTCGCAATCCGGGTACATATTTTGTTTGAATAACGGAGCAGTAAGTTGGAAATCTTCCAAGCAAGAGACTGTTGTTGATTCAACAACAGAAGCGGAGTATATTGATGCAGCTGAAGCAGCAAAAGAGGCAGTTTGGATCCGTAAATTCCTAATTGGATTAGGAGTAGTTCTGTTAGTAGCTGAGCCCGTTCCATTGTATTGTGACAATAACAGCGTTATAGCACAGGCTAAGGAACCGCGGTCTCATCAACGATCCAAGCATGTTCTTCGACGTTTCCATCTGATTCGTGAGATCATACATCGTGGCGATGTGAAGATCGAGAAGGTCGCATCAGAGGACAACATTGTAGATCCGCTGACGAAAGTTATTCCTCAGTAAAAGTTTGAGCGACATGTACATAGTTTAGGTATTAGATGCTTGAGTGACTGGCGATAGGCCAAGTGGGAGATTGTTAAACAATTATGACCCATAGCGTCACTTTTTGTAAAAGACATTGTGGTTTTTATACAAATTAACTATATGACAATGGAAATTGCATTTTATCATTTTTTAATTTGATTACTTTAATATATAAATGATAAAAGTCATTATGATTAGTTCCAGATGACAAGATATGAGACAGTATCAATCCATAACGTTTTAATCATTAAATATCCCTAGTCGTAGTATTATCGAGACTGAACATCGATAATGCGGAATAGACTAGTATTGCACTTGTGCGTGTTATGGAAGCGTAACAACATAGTTCTCATATATTTAAGTATTAGATACTTATGCAAGTGTGATAAGAGGTTGTGTTTACCGATTGTATGAAATAGCTTCGCTCTGGATAGACCCCGCGGAATCCCATTGGTAGTATGACTATGTGTCTATGGGAATCCTCATCAGGGTAGGTGTATTTGGTCTTAACCTGAGACTTGCATCGCCAGTACTTGCGCCAATCAATACACTTTGGTTTTGGTCATCCGAGACTTTAACAGGTTCTGTGTACGCCTCTTTTGGGTTTATTTAGAATCATAGTGTATTGGGTGTGATGTCAATGTGGAAGTATCACTTCAGTCATATGGAGATGATCATCACTCAAGGATACAGAACTGGTACTCTAATTGGTTGCAACCATCGGGATAATATGACATGGTCATGATTATCCGATTAAAGAGACTAATTGCTTGTAATCCGATATATGCTTCGTACATGGCAGACAATATTTCAGCCCCAGGACTTGCATGTGACATTCGATACTGGATCGTAATACGTAATACTACGTATACTATGCCTGACATAGATTATATATTCCTTTAAGATTATTTCTGGAGAATTGGGTAGGCACGGTGCTTTGCTAGAAGCCAACCATGTCTCGTAAATCGGTAAAAACGTAGTACTAGGTACGTACGTGTTCGGATAGTACGACGACCGGATTTACTGCCAACATATCCACGGATCTCATGGTCGCTTCCCGAAGATTCACTGATGACGTATGATTCGAACATAATTAATTTAGGATTAATTACGGAGAGATTTTATCTAGGATAAAATACTATTTGAAGAGAGAGAATGATTAATTTGGAAATAATCGATAAAATAATATATTCGATATATTAAACGAAATTAGATTTCGATGCGAAATTAAAATTGGATTTTAATTCGGGCGAACGAGTTAATTTATAATTAATTCACTAGCGACGTGAATAGTAATTTTGCTAGGTATAATTATTTATTAAATTTGATTTAATTACGTCGCAATGGAAAAATCTTTAATTTGAAATTAACGAACTCGAGCCTGGGAGTGTTTGCGGGCGCACTCGGATTTTGAAATTAGTGGGACCACATGTCACATCACTTGTCACTTTAATTACTTTTTGGTGATGAGTTTTGGTGAAGGAATGATGGTGACTTGTATGACACATTTGTGTGTAATGATGGGAATGACTTTTACCAAATTTGAGATTTGGTATATCATTGATTTTTTGAATATCAAATACACAATTCAACAACACAACTTCAACATTCTATCTCTCTCCCTCACGGCATCACTCTCCATTTTCTCTCCAATACTTGGCTTGGCCGAAACAAGGAGGAAGAAGAAGAAAGTTTTGTTGCAAAATTTTCTAGTTGCTAGCCCATTCAAATGATCATATAAGGTGTTAGGGAAACCTATCATTGAGCTTGGAATCATCATCAAAAGCTTGGAGCTTGGATTTCACATTCAAATGAGACCTTGGCCGAAACTTCAAGGAGGAAAGTTTTGTATTTGACGCATCCAATAACCGATCAAAGTGAGTATTATTCCGAAAATTCTTCTTTGAGTATTCACATATTTCATTGCTTAAATGATCTTGGGACACTTTAGAAACCAACAGTCGCCACCCACTGTGAATTGGGAAATGATTTAAGGCCGCACTCACCCCTCGCAAGGAGGAAAGTTTTGTATTTGACGCATCCAATAACCGATCAAAGTGAGTATTATTCCGAAAATTCTTCTTTGAGTATTCACATATTTCATTGCTTAAATGATCTTGGGACACTTTAGAAACAACAGTCGCCACCCATTGTGAACTGGGAAATGATTTAAGGCCGCACTCACCCCTCGCAAGGGAAGACCTCAAACCATTGGGTTCGGAATGGTCCTTTACTTATGCCAATTGTAATGAAAAGATTTATGCAATAGTATAACCAAGTGTTATGCAACACATGCATGATAATGTAATCAACACACAAGATTGCACACCCATAAACGTAAATAAAAATGAAGGCAAATGCATGATTCCATAAACAAAATAACCAAAGAAGTGCGTGAATGTAAATAAATAATACCAATAAAAAAAGGCATTAATAATAAAGAGAGATGATCAAGTGCATAATGTAAAAAAGGATGACTAAAGAGACAAATATGCATTGAACATGATAAAAGAATCTGTCCAGTGTGCGCGCATTTGAGTAACGTTCGGAAATACGTTCGAACGGGATAAGGCCGAATGCATGCGTTCAAGTAGCGTTCGAGCAGCGTTCGTAAATGCATTCGAATGGGACTAGATATCATGCATGGCAAGACAGAATGCATGCGCATTCGTGTAGCGTTCAGAAACGCGTTCGAACGGGGTGAGGCAGAATGCATGCGTTCGAGTAGAGTAGCGTTCGGAAACGCGTTCGAACGGAGAGAGACATAATGCATACGTTCGTGTAGAGTTTGAGAATGCGTTCGAACAATATTACCAAAGTGGCATCTAAAATGACATAAACACATGCAGAAATGTTTCCCCAAGCGGTACGTGGAGTTGTATCCCAAGTACAGACCGCACTACTGTCCATTCGGATTCGGCTATAGAATTTATGTCTAGGTTTCCATCCGATATACCGCGCGAGGCAACACTCAAGCATAAACACGGCATGAATGCGAAAACAAAAAGTGAAAAATAACAACCAAAAAAGATGAATAGCGAAATCAATAGAAGAAGGGTGCGGTGAACTGTGGTAAGATAGCCTTTAGGCATTTCCCTCGAATAAAGGACCTTGGACCTACATGATTAGCCCATGCACATTAAGTGACAATGCATGAATAAGCAAAGTAATGATATGCAAAAGGTAAATAACGGAATAATAAAAGGCGCGGTAAAACATCGTGGTAAACGTAGCCTTTAGGCATTTTCCTCGAATAGAGGACCTTTAATCCACATGATTAGCCCATGTGCATCAAGTAACAATGCATGAATAAACAAAGTAATAATATGCAAGAAGTAAATAACATAATAATAAAAGAGATGCGACCGAGGCCGACATCTATATGGGACTTCGTATGCCTGACTGAATGTATTCCACATTCAATCAAACATACTTCGTCCGGAACGGTAAAACGTCATGGTAAAGGTAGCCTTTAGGCATTTCCCTCGAATAGTGGATCTTTAATCCATCATGATTAGCCCATGTGCACGAGATAGCAATGCATAAATAAATAACATGCGGAAAGTAAAATAACGAAATAATAAAAGAGATGCGACCAAGGCCGAAAACTATATGGGACTTGGTATGCCCGACAGAACGTATTCCACATTCAATCAAACATACTTCGTCCGACGCGGCAAAACATCGTGGTACAGGTAGCCTTTAGGCATTTCCCTCAAATGGAGGACCTTTAATTCAACATGATTAGCCCATGCGCACTAGATAGCAATGCGTAAATAAATAAAGCAAAAATGAGCGAAAAGTAAATAACGTAATAATAAAATAGATACGACCAAGGCCGACATCTATATGGGACTTCGTATGCCCGACTGAACGTATTCCACATTCAATCAAACATACTTCGTCCGGCGCGGTAAAATATCGTGGTAAAGGTAGCCTTTAGGCATTTCCCTCGAACAGATGACCTTCACCCCACATGATTAGCCCATGCGCATCAAGATTAACAATGCATAAACAAAGAAACAATACAAAGATAATAAATATAGGAACAATAAACACAAAATTAAATACCAAAATGTAACACATTCTTGAAAGTTCTCAAGCGATACGTGGAGTTGTATCCCAAGTGCAGACCGCACTACAGTCCATTCGGATTCGGCTACGGAATTTACGTTGGGGTTTCCATCCGATATACCGCAAGAGATAGCACGCAATCATCAACTAACAATAAAAAAACTATGCGTAAAACATAATTATGAATGCGAGTGATCGACAAAGAATAACTGAAAAGATAAATGATAAAAAGGGGGCCCTCAGGTCTTACCTTTTAAGTTGCTCCTTGAAAGTGCGTTACGTCGTCGCCGTAAGGGTTAATGCTCCGTAACTTTTCTGGTTTTCTGGTTCGGTATTTTCCTTCACTGTTTCGTCTGCGCTTTCCTCATTATTTTTTATGTTTTTTGCCGCTGTTTGCGTGTCTGTTTTGGACGCTGTTTCGGGTTATTTTTGGGCTGATTTGGACTGTTTTTTGGTTGGTTCGGGGGCTGATTTGCGGGTGATTTTGGGACTGTTTTAGGGTTATCTGGCCACTGTTTTGGACATGGTAAAGGGGCAGTTTTGTAGTGATTAAAGTGTATGGGGGGGTCCTACTATTTTTTTTGTTTGTTTGTTTTTTGTTTGTCGGTGGGAGTTGTGTGTTTGTTTCTTACGTGATGGGCTTGTGTATGTTTTACGTTGAGACGTGTTGTGTGTGTGGGTTGAAGTGAATGGCCGAGGAGTGTGTGTGTGTGTGTTTTAATATGTAAGCTGTGTGCGTGTGTCAGTGAGGCAAGATACGTGTCTTTGGGTTTGAATTTATAAGTGGCGTGAGGTGTGTTTGTGAGTCTCTAAAGTGTGTTTGATTTGAGTGTCCTTGAAAGTGCTTTTGGTTTATGTGTGGCTTGTGTGAGTGTGTCTGACGTGTGTTAGTTTTGCCGTGTATCTCTTTAGGTGTCTTTAGGGTTTGATGTTTTTTTGTGTTTAGGGTTTTTTGGTTTGATGATAATTGCTGTGTGAGTCGGCCGTTAGGTTGAGAGAAAATAATAGAAAGGAGAGAGTCGTGTATCAAAAAGAGAGAAGGGTCATGTGTTTGTTGATGAGTGTGTGTTTCGTGAGAAGGGTTGATTTGTTTTGTTGTTATTCGGTCAGTGGCTGGCTGTGGTTTGATGCCGTGTGAGGTCTTTGTATCAGTCGGTGGAGGGCTGGCTTAAGGGACGTGTGTGTGTTGTGTGAATGGCAACTGAGTGGGGTAAGGGTCGAGAGAGAAGGGGGCTTAGAGAACTAGGGTTTATATTTTTGTTAATATGCAGAAAAGAGAGAGGTTTAGGGTTATTGTTTTTTATAGTGTCGAATATGTGAGAGAGAGGGAGAAGAGCTAGCCGAGAGTTTGTTTTGCTGTGAGTTTGGTTTTCATGGTGAGAGAGAGAACGTGTAGGGTTTTATTATTTTTTATGTTGTAGTACCGTGTATCTGAGAGCTAAGGGGGAGAGGACCTAGGGTTTGGTTTATGTCATCTTTTATAATGGTGCATCTAGGGTTTCCTTGTGTGTTCATGGCTCAAAAAGGGAAACAAATCAAATAAATATGGGGTGTATTTAATTAGTTTGTTTAAGGAAAGGATATTGTGTAATTTTGGTGGGGAATATATTTAATTTGGTAGGTTATTTATTTAGATTAGGAAGGGGATTTATTTAATTTAGGAAGGGGATTTATTTGGATTTGTGACATATGTTTTAATGTGTTGAATATTTTTGGATTGGGCTTTGGGTGAAATGGGCTTTTAATGGGTGCATAGGGTTTTGGGGCAAGGCTTAAATTTTAAAACAGGGATTAATCGAGCGAACCCGAGGCCAAATAAACGAATTAAATTGATGATGTATTTATTCCTTGAATTTTCCCTTCCGACGTCTGTTTCCCGCGACTTCCGCAACTTATCGGGTAGTGCCTACATACGAGGCTTATCATCGGGCTTCATGCAAAAATGCAGTGTCTACAGTCGCCCCCACTTTGATGAGACTTGTGCAGTGTGTGACAGTGACAATCCTATCAAAGTCATGCATGCATTTTTACTTACTTACCTGGTTTTCCAGCTGTCGTACTTACCTGCTGCTTTGCGAGATGCTTCGAACTGAGTTGATATAAGATGATGGTTCATTTCCGAATCGTTACTGATGTGAGAGGATGGTTTATTTCCGAACCGTTACTTGTTGAGATGGTGGTCCAATTCTTAACCGTTACTGATGAGGGATGGTTCATTTTCGAACCGTTACTGATGATAGATGGTTCATTCTGAACCGTTACTGATGATAGATGGTCCATTTCTGAACTGTTACTTGTTGAGAGATGGTTCTTTTCTGAACCGTTACTTGAGGGGAGATCGCTTATTTTTGAACCGTTACTTGATGAGAGATGGCTCATTTTTAACCATTACTTGAGTTGAGATGGTTCATTTTTGAACCGTTAATTGATGAGAGATGGCTCATTTTTGAACCGTTACTTGATGAGAGATGGCTCATTTTTGAACCGCTACTTGATGAGAGATGGCTCATTTTTGAGCCGTTACTGACTTGCTCGTCTTTGTCATTTTTTTTTTCAAAACCAGCGAACACAAAACAAAAATGGCATGTATGTGACGTGTATGCATGTATGAATGGATGTATTTCCTATCCCGATGGGTTAGGCCTTCCTAGTGCCCTTTGCTGCCATTTGCTTATAAACGTCTTCGGTCGCCCCTGGGCTTGCTTACAGTTTTCTTCTGCCAATTCTCCTATGGTGATCGCTCAGTTAGTTTAGTCTCATGGCTCATGATCTCGTTGTATCCCTTGTCTTGCAGGTTCATCCTGATATTTTACCTAAGCCGTCCCCCCTAATAGTTACACATATTATCGTCTTCAAAGGATGCCCAGTAATGGAACCAGAGATCCTTCAAAACACTCAATGCAACTAAAATCTGAGTTTTTTGAATAAATGATCTAAGCTAGACTCAAGTGTGTGCGCATTGGTTCTTTTACAACTTGATTCCTAGGTAAGCCAACTCAATGATTTCGTAAAAAAATTGGGATCGATGGGTCAAATCAAACCTAGATGTCTCAATTATGCCTTACAGTTGCTTTTCTTTGCTAAATATGGTATGGTTTTCTTTCTCTTTTTCTTTCTTTTTTTCTTTTCGTTTTGAACTTTTTTTTTCTTTTCTTTTCTTTTTTTTTTTTTTTTCTTTTTTTTTTCCAACACGCCTACCCTTTAAGGTAGCATTTCTCCTCATGGTGTGGTCTTAATACTCGCCCATGGGTAGCTTCACGCTTATCGGTTATAGTGTGTTTAATTCTTTTCTTTAGAGAATTTTCTTTATTTTCAACCATACCACACATCATAACACAAGCAAATCAGGATAGACATTTAGGCGAACGGTCATTCACCGACCTACAATTTCTTCAACTAGTCACTTTTCTAACTACTCAGGTTTTCACTGCTAAGAACCTATAATTAAGTGTTTACGAGTCTAACATAGATCAACTACTCAAAGCATCAGATAAAACTGTATCAAGAACTTATCGTTTCTAAGGTTTCACCCCGAAGCAATCAATTTATTATCGGACTTATGCCTAACTATTAAAGACTAAAATCAAACAATTTTTCTTTTCTTTTTTTTCAATTTTTTTTACTGAAGGGCTCTCCCAATGGTCTTTTTATTCTTGCCATAATTTTTTTTTCACAATGGTCTTTCTATCATTGCCGTAAATTTTTCTGTTCCTCGGTTTCTTTTTCCCCCGATATCCATTTTAGCTAAACTCTTCTTTGACAAACCCTTTTTTTTATCTCTAACCCAACGAATATCTATGATGGCTTTTAAGACACGGGGGTTAACATGATGCGTGTATGCATGAGATGCATGAGATGCAAATGGTTATCAAAATAACATATATCCTTCCGACCTAATATCTCCCACACTCGTGGTAAGTCCATTTCTGTCGTAGGTATGGCTTATTTTATACACCAATGTGGGGTATATAAAATCGTTCTCCTCCTATGCTACAAAGGCGAACCTTGGTTACCTCAGTCCATTTCCATCGGTAAAAGACAAAGACCACCCATTTACAACATGGACCAAGCCTATTATGGGGATCGTGCCATTATCTAGAAATGATGAATTGGGTCTTCGGTGATCACGGTCATGGGGATGGACTTGGAAGCATCCAAAAGTATACAAATATGTCATAACAAGACGTATCCTTATGGATGAAAGCCAATGCGGATATCAGACTCACGTTTTCGGTATACTTGGATCATGTTCGGACTTTCTAAGCCCATCAAAGTTTTCATACAAGTTGGCTCATTATCATTTCAAAGCATTCAATCATATTATTACGAGGTGCAAACTTGTCCCAATTGAAAAAGGCCAAACAGGTTTACACTTTTGCGATAACGTGGCTAAACAACTTCAAATGATAGGGGGCCCAAACACAAAGTGGCCCATCGGTATTTTAGAAGCTTTTGGCCCAATCGTCACAAGACACAAACTCGTCCCAGTTTAAATGGCCCAACAAGTTCACATCTCATGACAAGAAGTCCAAATGAATCCAAATGATGATGGTCCCAAACACAAGCATAAAGGGTGGCTTCTATAGGTCATATAACCATGGTTCTTATGCAGTTTTATGAGAGTATTGATAAAGGCTCCCGCCGGCAAAGGGTTGCCCACAACTAGGTCTCCCCACTCAAGGGTTCGAACAACCAAGTGAGCGCACCTTTTTTATATCCTAAGGTACGTGCCAACGAGTAATGATACCATATAATGATCCGCTGCTTCGAGCGAAAATGACTTCACGATGCATGAATAATTGTCAAATAGATTCCTCTATTGAAAATTCCCTAGAGGGAGGATGGAGCGAACTCTTTTCAATACTCTTACCTCTTAGGCTCTTATCGGCTTGGTGACAGGAATAAACAATAGATCCTCCAAATTAGTCCATCATTTTAAATATGCTTTAAGGTAAGCTTTGAGTAAATGATTATCTAGATGTCTTCACAGCTTTTCCTTTTGGCTATAAAAAAGTAGTGAGTGAAGAAAGACACCAAATCATAATCTAACTCTAATAATACCTTTGGTTAAATCAACTTTAGTTTGGAAAGTTTGATTAACCCCTTGGTCCCTGTAGGCACTGTATTTTTGCATATAAGTCCCGATAATGAGTCTCACATGGAGACACTACCCCTTTAAATTGTGGAAGTCACGGGAAACGGACGTCGGAAGGGAAGAGTCAGAAATTGACATCTTGTTGGATTTAATTCGCTTGCCTAGCTTCGGGTTCGCTTGTTGGACCTCTGTTTTGAAAACCGTCCTTGGCCCAAAACGCCCACCAAGCCCACACACTAGCCCACAAGCCCACCAAACACTTCAACAGCCAGCAGCCCACGTGAACCAAAACACAATCGCAACGCACACACACGTCACTTACTGAGAGACACACACGCCCTTCACGAAACAACACACACTCAACGCACCACATAAAGCCACGCTAATAATGTTGGACAGTTATGACCCATAGCATCACTATTTGTACATATTATGGTGTTGTTGTAAAAATTAACTATGTGACAAAGGAAATTGCCCTTTTATCATTTGTAATTAGATTACCAAGATGTATAAATGATAGAAGGTCCATATGATTAGTTTCGGATTGAGATGATATGAGACAGTATCAATCCACGAAGGTTTAATCATTAAATATCCCTAGTCGTAGTATTATCGAGATTGGACATCGATAATGCGGAATAGACTAGTGTTACACTTGTGCGCGTTGTGGGAGCATAACGACATAGTTCTCATATATTTGGGTATAGGATACTCATGCAAGTGTAATAGGAGGTTGAGTTTACCGATGGTACAAAAATAGCTTCGCTCTGGATAGACCCCTCGGAATTCCATTGGTAGTATGACTATGTGTCTATGGAAGTCCGAATGAGGGTAGGTGTATTTGGTCTTAACCTGAGACTTGCACCGCTAATACTTGCGACAATCAATATACTTTGGTTTTGGTCGTCCAGGGTTTTAACCGGTTCTGTGTACGCATCTTCTGGGTATATTGAGAATCGTAGTGTATTGGGTGTGATGTCGAGATGGAATTATCACTCCAGTCATAGTGGAGATGAAGATCACGTAGGATATGGAACTGATGCTCTTTTATGTTGCAGCTATCGGGATATTATGACTAGGTCATGTTAATTCGATTATAGAGACTAGTTACCAGAGATCCGATATGTGCTTCGTACGGGGCAGACACATTTCCAACCCCAGGCCTTACACGTGACATCCGATACTGGATCGTAATACGCAATACTATGTATACTACGCCTGATATAGATCACATATTCCAGTAAAAATATTTCTGGAGAACTGGGTAGGCACGGTGTTTTACTAGAAGCCAACCATGTCTTGTAAATCGATAAAAATGTAGTACTAGGTACATACGTGTTCGGATAGTCCGATGACCGGATTTACTGCCAACATATCCGGGGATCTCATGGGTCGCTTCCCGAAGATTCACCGATGACGTATGACTCGTACTTTATTAATCTGGGATTAATTATTGAGAGAGATAAAATTAATCTGGGATTAATTACGGAGATATTTTATCTGGGATAAAATATTATTTAAGAGAGAAAGATTAATTTGGAATTAATCGATAAAATAATATATTTGATATATTATACAAAATTGGATTTCGACGCGGAATTAAAATTAGATTTTAATTTGGCCAAACGAGTTAATTTAGAATTAATTCGTTAGCAACGTGAATAGTAATTTTGCTAGGCATAATTATTTAATTACATCGCAACGGAAAATTCGTTAATTCGGAATTAGCGAACCCGAGCCCGGGAGTGTTTGCGGACGCACTCGCATTTTGAATTAAAGTGCGGCCCACAAGTCACATCAAGCGTCAAATCACTAGTCAATGGATTGATGTGATGTCTAGTCACTTTGAGTGATTTGACAACTTGTCATGAGTGATTGATGGTGGTAGTTGGTTGGCTTTAATGCCTTGACTTTTTGAAAGTGGAAAATTGGTATTAGTTTTGGAAATCTAATACAAACCAACACTTAACACTTTTTCTCTCCTCTCCTCTCTAACTCTCTCGGCCAAGGGCCTTTCTCTACTCCAATTTTCTGCCAAAAGCCGAGAATGAAGAAGAAGCTCAGTGAAGTTTTGTTGCAAAATTTCACAAGGTGCTAGCACACATTCGGGGTCTTGCGAATGTGATAGGGAAACCAACTTGTGAGCATGGAATCATTACACAAAGCTTGGAGCTTGGAGGACATCCATGGCCGAAAATTGGAGCACAAAGATTGGTGAATGTTGGGAGTTCAATGAGCTTAAAGCTTGAAGAATTTTTGTTGTTCCTCACGTCGCAAAATCCGATCAATGTAAGTATGATTCCTTCATTCTTCATTGTTGTATTCGCACATGTTTCATTGCTTGAAATCGATCTTGGGACTTAATAGAAACCCAACAAATAATGCACACCACCCTCAACACACCATCACAAACAAACTGCCCCTTAATTAGCCACACTCCACACAGCCTACCACTGCTCACTCCTATCCCTCTCACCTCACGTGAAGACACAAAGTAAGCCACTTAGCCCCTCAATTGACACAATAAACAGACCCTCTAATCAAGCCACTCACCAGCCATCTTCATCAAACATTGCCCTAGCAGCCCTCACGACCACTCAACAAACCCTTCATGCTCAGACCTTAAGCAAACCCCTTCAATCCATGCACAAAACTGCCACGAATGACCCTTCACTCACCGACTAAGCCAAACAAATAAACTGACACTCACACACTGACCAAGCATTCGCAAAACTTGCCCTTCTCTCTCTCCCAACCAAGCCGAGAACAAGCCCTTCAAGCAGCCACTAAACCAACACAAAACGTAAACAAAAGACCAACCTTGAACCAAAACAATAAACATAAAACATCCCCTAACTGCAGCCCTAAAACAGTCCAAAACAGTCCCCGAATTAACCCCAAAATAGCCCAAAAAAATGACCAAAAACAGCAGCAAAAACAGAGAAAACAGGAGCCTAAAACAGCGAGGCGACGAAGAAAAATAGTGAACCGAAAAAGTTGCGGAGCATTAACCCTTCCGACGGCCGCGTAACATACTTCCGAGAGGCGACTTAAGAGGTTAGACCTGAGGGCACCCTTTTTTATTTATTTATCCTTTATTTTTATTTATTTTCTTACTTTCTTTCGCATGAGTATTGTGGATTGGTGTATGATATGAATTTAGGATGAATAGAATATGTCTTATCTTTTGCGGTATATCGGATGGAAACCCGGACGTAAATTCCATAGCCGAATCCGAATGGACAGTATTGCAGTATGCACTCGGGATACAATACCACGTACCACTTGAGAGACACATATTTCGTTTCATCCAACCTTGTGTTCGAGCATGATTATGTCGTTAGTATGTTATTTATTTCTTAAGCATGATTTAACCGTTAGTACGTTATTTCTTTCTTGAGTGGGGAGACCTAATTGTGGGCAACCCTTTGTCGACGAGAGCTTTTGTCTTTACCCCTATAAATCCACATGTGAACCTTAGTTGTAGGACTAATAGAAACTATCTCTTTATGTTTATGTTAGAACCATCGTCAATTTGGATCCAGTTGGACCTTTTGTCATGAGGTATGGGCTTGTTGGGCCATTTAAACTGAGACGAGTCTGTGCTTTATGGAAATTGGGCCAAAAGCTTCTAAAATGTCGATGGGTCATTCTATGTTTAGGCCTTTTATCATTTGAAGTTGTTTAGCCATGTTATTGCAAAAGTGTAAACCTGTTGGGCCTTTTCAACTGGGAAAAGTTTTGCACCGCGCAATAGTACGGTTGAATGCTTCGGAATGATAATGGGCCGACTTATATATTCCATATATCGCACGCATCTCATGCATCTCATGCATACATGTATCATGTTAACCCATGTGTCTTAAAACCCATCATAGATATATGTTGGGTTAGAGATTAAAAATAAAAAGCTTGTCAAGAAGGGTTTAGCAAACATGGATATCGGGGAAAAGAAAATCGAGCAACAGAAAACTATATGGAAAGAATAGAAAGACCATGGTGGGCCCAAAAAAAAGGAAAGGAAAAAAGAGAAAATAAGAGAAAATAAAAAAAGAGAGAAAATAAATTTTAAGTCCTCAATAGTTAGTCATAAGTCCGATGATGAAATTGTTTACTTCAGGGTGAAACCTTAGAAACGATAAGTGCGAGATGTACTCTCATCCGATATTTTGAATAGTTCATCTTGGCTAGACTCACGAGCACTTGATTACGGGATCTCAGTAGTATAAGGCTGAGTAGTTGGCGAGATGACTAGTTGAAGAGATGGTAGATCAGTGAATGACCGTTCGCCTGGATGTCCATCCTGGTTTACTTATGCCACGATATATGATATAGTTGGGAACAAAGAAAAAGTCTCTACAATGAAAAGAAAAGAAAAATAAACTGCCTATAACCGATAAGCGTGAAGCTACCCATGGGCGAGTATTAGGACCACTATGAGGAGAAATGCTACCTTAAAGGGTAGGTGTGTCAAAGAAAGAAAAAGAAAAAAAAAAAAAAAAAAAAAAAAAAAATGAAAAAATGAAAAAGAAAGCTCCAAATGAAAAGAAAGAGACAAGAGAAAAAAGAAGAAGACCATATCATGTTGAGTATGACGAAGTAATCACAGAGTGTGATCCAAACATCTAGGTTGGTTAGACCCATTGATCCGATTCTACGAGACAAAATCATCGGTTTGGCTTACTTAAAGATTAAGCTGTGAAAGAGCATTGGCACACACACACTAGGAGTCTAGTTCAGATCACTCATTCAGACGATCGGATCTGAGCGTATTAAGTACTTTGAAGGTTCTCTGGTTTCGACGTGAAGCATCCGTTGAGGACAAAAATATGTTTAGCTATCAGGATCATCTCATGAGAGGCAATACAATATGAACCATCACATTGTTAGTATCAGTCTGGGGGCGAGGCCCACATCAGTATCAGTCTGGGGGTGAGGCCCACATCAGTATCAGTATGGGGGCGAAGCCCATACCAGTACCAGTTTGGGGGCGAGGCCCACATCAGTATCAGTTTGGGGGCGAGGCCCACATCAGTATCAGTTTGGGGGCGAGGCCCACATCAGTACCAGTTTGGACGAGGCCCACATCAGTACCAGTTTGGGACGAGGCCCACATTAGTATCAGTCTGAGGGTGAGGCCCACATCAGTGCCAGTTTGGGGTGAGGCCCACATCAGTATCAGTTTGGGGGCGAGGCCCACATCAGTATCAGTCTGGGGGCGAGGCCCACATCAGTATCATTATGGGGGTGAGGCCCACATCAATACCAGTTTGGGACGAGGCCCACATCAGTATCAGTCTGGGGGCGAGGCCCACATCAGTATCAGTCTGGGGGTGAGGCCCACATCAGTACCATTTTGGGACGAGGCCCACATCAGTATCTGTTTGGGGGCGAGGCCCACATAATCATCAATTTTGGGGATGAGTCCCAGGGTCGAGGCCCCCATCATCAGCAGTTTTGGAACGTCACATCACATGATCTACTTTGACCTAGTGCAAGAAGCGAAGAACAGAAAGCTAAGCCAAGACTGGGGGCAACTAGTCAACCACCCCGCGAATAAGGGATTTCTCGAGAACTTTAGCAATGAGACTAAAGGAAACCGAGCAATCACCAAGAAAGAATCGACAGAAAGGAACTACGAGCAGTCCCAAGGGGTGACCAAAGACTTTTGCAGGCAAATGGCACCAATGAGCACCAGGAAGGCCTAACCCATCGAAACAGGAAACATATCCATGCATACATGCATATATATCACATACATGCAATTTTTAGTTTGTATTCCCAGTTTTGTAGCGGCAAAGACCATCTCATCAAGTAACGGTTCAAAAATGGACCACCTCTCATCAAGTAACGGTTCAAAAATGAGCCACATTCTCACACAGCATAGTTTGAAAAGAGATAACTATCACATCAGATGCCGAAAATGGCGCTCCAAAACGGAGCACACACAACAGATGCCGAAAATGGCGCTCCAAAAATGGAGCACACACAACAGATGTCGAAAATGGCACTCCAAAATGGAGCACACAGAACAGATGCCGAAAATGGCGCTCCAAAATGCAGCACACACAACAGATGCCGAAAATGACGCTCCAAAATAGAGCACACACATCATACGCCGAAAATGGTGTTCCGAAAATGGAGCATAGTTCGAGAATGGACAACCACCAGTGAGGCCTCAAAATGAGGTTTAGCATGCCGAAAATGGCGCTCCAAAAATGGAGCACAGTTCAAAAATCTCAACCCAGTAACAGTTCGGAAATTGACCAACTCTCATCAGTTCAGTTGGTAGTGATTCCTAGAGATCGCAGCATCTTGCAGGGATGAACCTTGGGGGCGAAGCACCTCACCACCATGTCAACTCAGTTCGAAACAACAGGCAAGTCAGGTGGCAGCTGGCGAGCCAGGTAAGTAAAAATACATTTTTGCATATAAGTCCAGATGATGAGTCTCACATGGAGACACTACCTCTTTAAATTGTGGAAGTCGCGGGAAATGGACGTCGGAAGGGAAGAGTCAGAAATTGACATCTTGTTGGATTTAATTCGCTTGCCTAACTTCGGGTTCGCTTGTTGGACCTCTGTTTTGAAAACCATCATTGGCCCAAAACGCCCACCAAGCCCACACACTAGCCCACAAGCCCACCAAAGCCCATTAAATCACATCCAAAATAAAAATCCACACATTAAACACATGTTAAAATCCCACCAAATCTCATTCCTAAATTAAAAGATTCAAATCAAATCTCATAAATCACATTCCTAATTAAATTAAATCACATGCCTAAATAAAACAAATCAAATCAAATCTCCTCAAACGCTTTCCTAATTCGATTACATTACCTTCCCTAATTAAAAAATATCAAATCAAATAAAATCAAATCATATCCCTAA
>SKCR01019147.1:0-58620 GCA_019454045.1 Zanthoxylum bungeanum | reverse complement strand
GGTACTTTTTCTTTCCGCAGAATGCCATTTGGATTATGTAATGCTCCCGCCACATTTCAGCGTTGCATGATGGCCATCTTCTCAGACATGCTGGAGCAGAGTATGGAGGTTTTTATGGATGACTTCTCTGTGTTTGGAGATTCTTTTGACCACTGATTGCAAAATTTGGAACAAGTGTTATAAAGATTCGAATATACAAACCTGGTACTCAACTGGGAGAAATGCCACTTCATGGTGCATGAAGACATTGTTCTTGGACACCGGATCTCACAAAAAGTAATCGAGGTAGATAAAGCAAAGATCAAAACAATTGAGAAATTACCTCCACCAACATCAGTCAAGGGATTTGGAGCTTTCTTGGACATGCTGGCTTTTACAGGAGATTTATCAAAGACTTTTCTAAGATTGCTAAACCTCTATGCAATCTTCTGGAGAAGGATGTGCCTTTCAACTTCACCAAAAAATACCACGAAGCTTTTGAAATCCTAAAACAGAAGCTGGACTCTGCTCCCATCATTGTAGTACCAGACGGACCCTTCCATTTGAGGTGATGTGCGATGCTAGTGATTTTGCTGTAGGTGAAGTTTTGGGACAATGCAAAGCAAAGATTTTCCACACCATTTACTACTCCAGCAGAACTTTGAATGAAGCTCAACTCAACTACACAACCACCGAAAAAGAGTTGCTCGCAGTTGTGTACGCTTTTGACAAATTCCGCTCATATCTGCTAGGTCCCAAAGTGGTGGTCTACACAGATCATTCAGCAATCAAATACTTGATCACGAAGAAAGATGCCAAACCCAGATTGATCCGTTGGATACTTCTTCTGCAAGAATTTGACGTGGAAATTTGAGAAAGAAAAGAGACAGAAAACCAAGTGGCAGATCATCTATCGAGGTTTGAGAATGGAGAAATAGCTGGCAAATAATTATCAATCAAATAAACTTTTCCAGATGAACAGCTATTTGCCATGAAATAGCAGGATGTCCCTTGGTATGCTAACTATGTCAACTTCATTGTATCAGGAAAATGGCCGTTGGAATGGACAACTCAACAACGAAAGAAGTTCTTCAATGAAGTCAAGCACTATGTTTGGGATGAGCCGTACCTATTCAAATGATGTGCTGATCAATTATTGAGACGGTGTGTTCCACAGGAGGAGGTCAACAACGTTCTTCAACATTGTCATTCATCAACATATGGTGGACACTTCAGCGGAAACAAAACTGCAGCCAAAGTCCTACAATCAGGTTTATTCTTGCCTACTCTTTTTAAAGATGCTTATCTTTTTGCTTTTCAATGTGACAGGTGCCAGAGAACGGGGAATATTTCCAGGAGAAATGAAGGACCTTTGTAAAATATTCTGGAAGTATAGATATTTGATGTGTGGGGTATAGATTTTATGGGACCCTTTGTTCCATCATTCAGAAACCTGTACATCTTGGTTGCTGTAGACTACGTCTCCAAATGGGTCGAAGTAATTGCACAGCCATCCAATGATTCAAAAGTGGTGATCAAATTCCTTAAAAAAATATTTTCACTCGCTTTGGAACACCTCGTGCAATCATCAGCGATGGTATAATTTATAATATAATAGGAGATTATATTCTTATATTGTAATAGGTTTTTTTTAATAATTTATTATTTTAATTTTATAATTTAATAATAAAAATATTAATTGTAGAGATTATGTGTCATATGATGCTATTAAAAAGCTTAAAAATATTGAATATATATATATATATTCTTTGTCCGATTATCTGTGATATTATACAAAAATTTATCGGATAGTATAATAGGATTTTTATATAATATATTTATTAATTTAATAGTGTTTTTTAATTCTATTATAATAGTATAATATGTTTTCTTGTTATAAAACATATTTTATAAATTTATAATATGTATTTTTTTGTAATAGATTTTTTATTTAATATAAAATTAATTGTTAAGATATTTTAATTTTATAATTTAATTATAAAAATTATTTGTAGATGTTAGGTGCCATGCATTTTTTTATTATTTTAATGAGAGATTATAAAATATTTTCTTATTATAATAGGTTTCTTTAGTTTAGTTTTATAATTTAATAATAATAAATTAAAATATTAATTAATTAGTTAATTAATTAATAGGTTTCTTATTTTAATAGTAGATTATATTTTTATATTATAATATGTTTATTATGTTAATAATTTATAATTTTATAATTTATTTAATAAAAAAATAATTGTAGTGATTTTTAAATTTGTAATTTATTTATAAGAGTTTCTTATGTTAATAATTTATTATTTTAATTTAATAATTTAATAATAAAAATTAATTATAGAGATATTTTAATTTTATAATTTATGATAAAAAAAATTACACTACTAACTAATTTCAGTTTGGTTCGAGTGGTTTGACGGTGAGTTTCTAACGTTTTAAAAAAAAAAAAACTAATTCGAGATTAATGGAGTGAGAGTATTTGGTAATTTTAACATAAAAATTTTATTTATTGATTTCGTAATTTCTTATACATTAAGAAATTAAAGGCTGTTAATTAAATTAAATTAAATTTGTTTTAGTGAATAAAAAACTGAAGAAAAATTTATAAAGTGAAATTAACTTCTTTTTTTAACATAAAATAAAATAAAATAAAAATAAAAATTAGTGGAGTTGGTTCAGTTGGTAAATCTTCATAATTTGGTGGTTCCCCCAATTCTGCAATCAATAATCTATCATAAAATTTTGGAAAAACTCACCTTGAGGCTCCTGTACTCTCAATATTTTTTACATTGCACCTATGTACTAAATTTTCTACACATTGCACCTCTGTACTCTTAATATTTTTTACATTGCACCCCTGTACTAAATTTTCTACACATTGCACCCCTGCACTCTCAAAAAAATTGACATTTCACCCTTATTTTAACGGCAAGTTAACAGAATTGAGAAATATTCTGACATCATCCACCCTTATTTGTGCCATATCTGCCTAGTTTAGGAAGAAGCACCTATGCTAAAAAGAGAAGAGCTAAAAAAATGGGTGTTTGCTATAAATGTGCACGCATGACATGTAATACTCGTTGTCGTTATTTAGGAATGATGTCTGATAACCGTGAAGCATCTTTGTTTGTTTTTTGTTGTTCTTAATAACACTCCAAGATCGCAGTTTTGATCTAATTTTTGCAATAAATTAGTTGGATTTTTGAATGTATCAGAAGGAGCATAATATTATGCGTCCTAACATATAATTATGCGCCCTAGCATAACTTCAAAGTAAAAAAATTTGCGGGTGGGTGATGTCAGAATATTTCTCAACTCTGTTAACTCGCCGTTAAAATAAGGGTGGGATGTCAATTTTTTGAGAGTGCAGGGGTGCAACGTGTAGAAAATTTAATACAGGGGTGCAATGTAAAAAACATTGAGAGTACATGGGTGCAAAGTGTAGAAAATTTAGTATAGGGGTTTAATGTAAAAAACATTGAGAGTATAATGGCTTTAAGGTGGGTTTTTCCTAAAATTTTTGACATTTGCTCATTTTCCAGCGAAATTTACTACTCCCCCTCCCTTTGAGAAAATCTTCTATGCAACAGTGGTACCACATCATCCATGCAACAAGTCAATCATCCACTGCCACGCGTGCTAAAAAATTAAAAAACAACTAAAAAATAGGTGAAGAAACTCTACATGTCATTTTTTAATTTGCTTGTGGTACCACGTCATCCATACCACTGTTGCACCAAAGAATCTCTCCCTCCCTTGACAAGCTCCCCTGTTCCCATCTTGTCCCCTGCCAAAATTACGAAACTGCCCACCCTTTTAATAAAAAATCCCTCAAGCTCCCTCCTCTTAAATAATATATATATTAATATAAAAATAATATATATACTTATTTAATTTATTAATTAAATATTTTTATTTCATAATATTTTTATTTTTGTTAAATTTATTTTTTTTTTACTTTTTATATATATAATATTTTTATTTGTTTAATAAATATTACAAATTTTGTATTTATTCATTTAATTTTTTTGATTATTTTTTAATTAAATTAACAAAAAGTCGTGATAATTACAAGTTGCTTTTTTTTTTTCCAGTGTTTGCAATGCATGATTTTGACTGCTTGGATTTTGAAAGGGTTTGAAATTTAATTTCTATCAAGTTGATATGTTTATTGTTTGAATTGCAATTAGTTTAATCTGACATGGGGTTTGTGTACATTAGTTGAACAATCAAGTTTGGATTAATTTTCCTATACTTGACTCTGATTTCATTGGATTTGGTTCAATTATTTATATGGGTTTGTGTATTTTTGCTAATAAAAGTCATGTCATGCTATGCTTCTACTTTGAATGATTGAATTTAATCAATTATGATACGAAGTATTGGGTATCTCACCAAATTCGCTAGGAGGAGACTTTAGAGACAACATAGATTAGAATTTGTGTTTTTATATATATTGTTATCAATTATGTGTTGTTATTTGTACTCTTTTTAAATATATATTTCTCTAATATACATAAGAATATTTTATAATACATAAGTAGTGTTAAATAAATTAAAAAAGAATCACAAAAATTAAATGAATAAATGTACACAAAATAATTAATAATAAATATGAAATTTGTAATATTTATTAAACAAATAAAAAAGATTAGATATATAAAGAGCAAAAAAAAAATATAAATTTTTAAAAATAAAAAAATTAAATTTAAAATAAAAAAATAAATTATAAAAAAATAAGTATATAAGTAGTGTTAAATTATTTTTTATATATATATATTATATATATATATATTATATAAAGTAATTGTAAATAAGCATATATATATATTGAGGGAGTCAATTTTTGTAAAAAAAAAAAGAATAATTAGACATTTAAAATAGGAGAGGGAGAGTAGTAGCAGCATGTTCAAATAAATCAAAAGAATAATGTCACTTTCAAAAAGTCCTTTCAATTTTTGGCCTGCAGTGGTATACTGGTATGAGTAAAGATTCAGTCAACTCTTCCGGGCGCTGAGTCTAAATATTCAAACCTGACCGTGCGATCAGATCTACGGTTTCAGTTAATGAGAAAAATAAAACAAACAATGAGCTAATTTGAAATAAACAAATCAGAAATTCATAGATCAAACCGTCAACGCTGAATCTGTGTCTTCGCAATGAGTGAGAGTGTGAGTGTGATTGATTCTCCGTCGGCGGAATCCCTGAAGAGCGGAGGAGGCGGCAGCGATGCGGCTCGAATTGCGGAAGTGAAGGCGTGGCTGGCGTCACAATTCGAAGCAGCTGGTAAAGAAGTTCCCGATTTCGAATACACTCCTCGAAGCGTTGCGCATTTGTACAATTTGTCAACTCTCTCTCAGGCCAAAACTAAAGCCGCCAATATTGTTGCCGCCGATTTCCGCCTAAAAGCTGCCGAGTATCGATCTCAAGGCATTTCTCTTTTTACTCCTTTCCAATTCTTGTTTAAATTTTTTTTACTTTTTCCTGATATATTATTGGTGATGTTTTTTTTTTTTTTTTAATAGCTGCAAGGATAAGAGAGATATTGGAAAATGTAGGGTTGGCTCAAGAGAGTTTGGCCTCTAATGTGGTTTCGTCGGCACAAGTTCTTGCAAGTGTAGCTAATTTTTTAAATATAAGAGACACTGAACTTAGTAGGTGGGTGCCAAATATTTTCCCCCAATTTCTATTTTTTTCCCCCCAAAAGCTTAACTAGAAGAAGTTTATTCAGTTTCCTTGTAGCAATGGGTGACATTTCGTTAAGAAAAACTGCTGTGGAGGAGAAGAGGGCTAAAGTACAGAAGGAGTCCAAAATTCTTCTTGATTATACCCGCAAAGCAATTGCAAGGTTAACCTATTTGAAAAGGTATATTTATAGGGTAGTAGCTTTGATTCTATATATATATATATGTGAAGAAAAATTATGTTTTGTGCATGTATTGTGGTCTATTTTTTCCATTTTCTATCTACTTTGGCAGAACACTTGCGCAGCTAGAAGATGATGTGGCTCCTTGTGAAGCTCAAATAGAGAATTGGAAAACAAACTTGGCAGTCATGGCATCTAAAGAGAGACAGTACCTGCAACAATATAACAATTATAAGGTATCAATATTATCATTGAGTCAACAAACGATGATTGTTGGTTTAGCTAATATGACCTCCCTATGTTGCAAATAAAACTAAGGAAAACTTGTTATAGAGATATTGTCATTTGAGAAAAGAAGTTCATTTTTATAGGCACGGTTCTAAAAAGGGCCTAGGCGGCCTCTAGGCGTTAGGCGGTGCCTAGCCGTTCTAATTATACATAAAAACAGTTGCTAGGCAGTGATTATTTGTTAAGTGAGTAAGTTAAAGCAGATTTGAAAGGATTGGAATTGGAATGGATAATATGTTTTTGAAACGAGGCATAGGCCTAAGTTCACCACAGATACTTTTGCAATCAGCATGATGTAACTCAATGAAGAAACAGCTGGCCTGCTTGGTGTCTCCTTTGTATGTTATTCAGACATACACTTATTGCGGGGAATTTCTTATGTTTCCCTTTTTGATATTGCAAGTTTTTGAAATTTTCTTCTGTTTATAGAAGTGTTAACTATCCCAGTTTTGCTCAAATTATGTTTGCTAGATGTAATGACATTATGCAAAAGATTATGTGATGTGCAGTCACTGGCCTAACTGTTGTCAATGCCAAATGGTGCAGGTCCAGATTAGACTCTAGGAATTTATTTTAAGCTTCCTGGAACTTTTTATTTCGCTTGTATTGATTGTATCCCTGGATATTGCTTTTGGACCAGGTGGAATGGTCATTTATACATGTTTAACTGGTATTAGATGAACATGTACTTAGATCTCAACCAAAGATATATGGAATATGCGTAAATTTTACACAATATTGAAAAGGTTTACAAAGAAAGAAGAAAGAATTGGCTTATAGATTCCTTTTCAATCTAGGTCATTGACAATGTTTGGGGTTTTGAGAAAAGGACGGAAGATGTTGCATCTTTGAGAAAAATGTATAATAAAAAATAGACACAGAAAATAACATATATGGCATGGAATTGTTTGATAGAGGAATTTACATCAATTATTTTCTCTTTATTTTAAATGAAGGTGGGTGCAGAAAGTTTATGGATTAGCATTCCTTTCAACTACCAATGTATATATAAAGCCTTCATTTAATATTTGTCTTCCATATCATGGTCCACCCACTGAATACTTTCATTTGGCATAGTTACTGGTCAATGGTAATTTAACCATTGATGAGTGCAGGAATTTAGTACTCGGAATAAATGTTTGGGGCAAACTAAAACACCATGTAAATTATTTTAATGACCCTGGTAAAATAATGTAAGAGTAGTATCTTCAATTCATCTCAGCTTCATTTGATTAATGGATCATGGATGGTATGGTACTCTTCGAATTGTGACTGTGCCCTCAGCCTTCACCCTCCTGTCCCTTTTGTTGCACTTGAAGAATATAATATATGCATGTCATTGGCCAGTGCTTGAGTGGTTGAAATGAATTCAGGTTTCTTTCAAACTTGGTTTGCTCTCCATGATTAGTGACAACGTTGTCTTCAAATGAATTCACATAATGTTTGATTTTGGAAGAAGGTGGTTAGTAACTTAGTATTCTCTGTTTTCTTGCTTTTTGATTTTGGGATATGAAGTTTCTACCAAGTATGGCTCTTTCGCTCAGGCCTTCCCCTTTCTCTTGTATAATTGATTTCTTCCCTATCTGAGATCATTGTTTCATCAAACACCATAAAACTTAGGTTTCTTTTTGTGCATTTTGTTCATGTCAACTTAGGCCTTCCCTTTCCTCATTTGACATATGACAGTACCATTTGCTCTACTTTTCTCATCGATCAATTAGTATTACAGAACAAAAGCCATTTAATTTCAAACATACCAGAAGGAATTAATAAAGTTGCACCTTTTAAAAGTTTTTCTACCCTAAAGTTTCATCTTAAAAAATGAGAAAGAAACAAAAAGGTAAAATAGTTTTTCTACCCTAAGTTGACATGAACAGAAAGCATAAAAAGAAACCTAAGTTTTATGGAGTTTGATGAAACAATGATCTCAGATAGAGCACAATGGCATCAAAAGATCCATATAGTCTACCCCACCTATTGGGAAAAGGCTCTATTTGGTTTGGTGCTGATAAGACTTGGCTTAACCCGGGAAACTGCATTCTTTTCAAGTTATTAGAAAAGTGATACAATTCTGTAATTATTTTGCAACTGTCATGCAGAGGCTGGTGGTTGATTTTTGATGTTATATGTCTCTAAGTAACTGTTCTTTTGGTGGCATTTCTTTAGGTCAATTGTGATACATGAATTCATGTTTGTTGTTGCCGAGTGCTTCTTAGTATTCAGAATATCTTGTTCACCATTGACTTGTTATAATCCTCCATAGCATATTTCAGAAAATACCTGATTTTCTTTAGGTCAATTGTAAATTTGTAATACATGAATTCATGTTTCTTGTGGACGTGCCCTTCCTAGTATTCAGAATATCTTGTTCACCATTGACATATTAAAATCCTCCGTAGCATATTTCACAAAATAGCTGATTTTTAAATATTTTAGCTAAATATATCACAAAAGGAACAAAAAGAAAGAATAAAGCAGTTGAGATTTGAGAAGCTTTAAAAGAAGTAAGAGTTGTGTACTTAGATCTGGGATGCTGAGTTACTTACCTGGCCCATGAGGAGATTAATTGCAAAGAATGTAAATTCGGTATTTGAGGGTTATATTTTAATTTTTTTTGGAAACGTTGGAAACTCCGCCGCCAAACCACCAGACCCAGGCTTAAGCGGAGCAGGTAAAACCCCTGACTGTCCTAGGCTCTTGCAGGAAATGCACCCCCTGGACTCAAACTCAGGACCTGGCAACCAAGTCCTGAGCTCTTTGCCACCAAGCCACACCCCTTGGGGACTGCTATATTTTAATGCTACCGTTGACAGTTGCGAGCCAGGTTTTGATGTGCTCAAGCCTTTATTCAATTTAAGTAATTAACAATAGCCTTAGTGAAACATCTGCTGGTAGGTTCTATAACTCTGAACTCAAAACTGGTCAAGATAGGATAGTATAGCTCTGTAGGATGAATTGCTCTCAAATCGATCATTAGTATATACGGATCCTGAAAGAAGCAATTACTATGTTATATTATTATGTATATTTTCTTTTATATTTGTGTATGACTTGTACTAAAATCTTGTCGGGATAGGCATTACTGAATCGCGTGGGCTATACCCCGGAGATTAGTCATGGAGTGTTGGTTGAAATGGCTGAGCACAGGAAGGAGTTGGAGAAGAAGACAAAGCCCATACTAGATACTTTAAGGAGCTATCAAGACTTGCCACCGGTAATTTTGTACTTGATGTTTCTAGGTTATGTTCGAGGTGAGAGTGATTTGATTAATTTGTTCCTGTTTGTGCAGGACAAAGCATTGGCTGCTTTAGCAATTGAAGATAAGAAAAGACAGTATGCTGCTGCTGAGAAATATCTGGAAGATGTTTTGCATTCGGCCCTTGCCACTAATGACTAAAAACCTTCGAGGTTAAGTTTATTGATATATTTATACTGAATATTTTTGCAGCTTTATTTTCAACAATCAGTATCTCTATTCTGCCCCTTGCAGTGTGATAGGATCTTTCCTTGGAGTAATGTATTCAATTTTTATGGTAATAGCCACTTGTAAAACAAATGAAATTATATGAAGTTGTATTCTGGTATTGATTGTATCAATGTTTCCATCATGCCGTAAATGTGCTAACAAGAGATTACAATCAAATACAGCCAGAGTTGATTTAAAGAAAATAACAGAAACAAAGAATAAGGCTCCCAGACTTGAGAGCTCGGTTCTGTTCTCCAATGGCCACAAGAAAAGAAAATCCCAGGCAGCCCCACAATGCTCCTACACCTCAGTATTTATTTACTTGTAACTGACTGCCACATCAGCAATTTCCTTGCATATTGCACTAGCTGCTTCACCTCACAACCATAATATGTATATGTTATCAGCTACAAATTAGCTCTAGAAATGACTCTTTTACCCCTCCTTTCATAAACCTTAATGCCTCCAAACCTATCACAGTGTTTCGATAATATTTTCTCTAAGTTTTGCCATTTATGTTGGTTTCAATTAAATCTACCTACACTTTGTGGAGGTGGGATTCCCTGTGCTCAAACCGGTGCCCCACCAAGCGAAAGGCCTTGGACATTAGAACTGACAGATTGCATTGCATGAGAAATTTGCAAAATGGGAAAATGAGCGAAATGCTTTAATGTTCGGAGAAATTAAGGAAAATTCTTAAATATTTTAAAACTAAATGAATTTTTCCTCGTATTTTATAATAAAAATAAAAATATTTATAATAAACTATCCCAAAAAAATTAGGGGGGTTTGCTATTTTTCACATGGCAAAGTAATCATCAATGATCATTCTATGTTATTTGCCACTTAAATGTTCTTCAAAACCAACTTTGTAAAAAATTTAGGTATTAACTTTTATTTTTAATTTTTTTAAAAAAAAAAAACAAAAAAACAATTAATCCAACTTTTGCACTATAAATCTGGCATTAGATTCAAAAGTCAAATGATACTTTAAATTCACATTGGTTATCCAAGCGTAGTGGTAATTTAAGTGGTAGCTAAAACAAAGAGTGACCAAATTGAGAATTTGGTTTGTGCTGATTGTACTCCCCTTTGAATCATGCGAGTACTAAAAAATCATTTTCATTGTGAAGCTGAAAAAATTCACAATAATAAATTTTTTTACCTACTGTTATTGAATTAGCTTACATTCAAAAAATTTACCCCTTAATATGAAAAAACGGTCTTATATATCTCAAGTAACATTTTTATCCCTATTTTTAAGACAAAAATTATATATACATGCACATACTTCACAAAACAAGTTGATTTGCTCTTTAAATGATTTTCTCATATACAAATATCTCATTATCATGAATTTTCATAAATAAATAAAAAGCCTTATTGATGGTGGTTTTTTACCCTTAGGAATGCTCAAATGTAGATGAGGGGTAAAATTGGTTTTGTAATTAGCCAAAAATGGATGATAAAAGCCCAATGGTCCAAAAAGAGATGAGGTTTGGTAGAGAGACCCGACCTAATGGTGCATAGGAGTTCTCTCGAGAGAAAGAGCACTGTGAAAGATAAAGCAAGTTAGGATACCGATCTTACCACATGAAGGGTGCTGATTTGGGGCTTGCTAAGAGTTTGTGGAGCCCTACCCGATGAGGTTCTTATATGTCGACCCGACCTGGTTGAGAAAGTTGGGGAGAGTTAAAGGGAAGCTTTTATAATATCACCTGCCTCGATATGCTGACCTGAGGAATGGAGATGGGATCACAGGCCGACTTGTGTTGGAATCATGTGATGTATGCCCTAGTTGAGAGGATAAACTTTTAAAAGGCTAATGATGACAGTGGGAAAGAAACAGTTCTCATTGGAAATGGTCTCTGCCAGCCGTCATAGACCGGTGTAGTGGCAGGGAGGTGGCAGAGCAGAGTCGCCAGAGGCCGCCATAGGTCGGTGCAGTGACAGTAAAATGAGTGAATCTGATTGCATAATTTAAGGGCATTTGAGGAGAGATGCGATGACAATGTGACATTGGCATGACATCAAAGGCGGTGGAATAGTGAATTTAGAAGCCTATATAAAGGGGTTGAAGTCTCAAAATCAAGGGTTAGCAAATTTCACATCTCACAAATTGTAAAAAAAAAAACGATAAGAGCTTAAGAACTAGTGATAGAGAGAGAAAGTTGGTCGATTACCAGACCAAGTGAGTGATTCGTACCGGGTTTGTGTAAGACCTGAGGGTGTGTATTATCCTTTTATGAGTTTATTTGGGTCGGTAGTCACCCCGAGCAGTAATAAAATACACTATCTTCCTCCCATTGACGTAGGTTGGAGCCACTCTCCGCCGAACCACGTAAACTCTGTGGTTTATTTATCTGTTTGCTAAGTTTGCTTTGGTTCATAACTAACCAAATAATTCACTGTTGGGGGAGGTTTGTTCGAAGGGTCAATTTCCCATTTTGCCCTTGGAATGAAATACATCACTCGGATAGGCAGCTTGTACGGTACCCGACTTAAAAAGCCTTGGAACACATAAATGTTGCGAAGGTACTTTCAATAGAGTCTCTCTTAGAATGACCCACAAAGAGTTGTTAGATGGGCGGTAGATTCCTGGAATACAAGTAAACTTTTTCCTTTTTTTTAATAAGTTACTCGCACCTTTACACGCGTGTTATTTTTTTAATAGGAGAGACTTATTTAATATTCTTAGGAAGTACTCGTGGTCGGCATCGCCGGAAGGTGCAATGCATTGAATACATGCTTAGCATTTCCCACATCGGGGCAACCATGGCACACTCAGTGAGAGGATTGGCATGGCGTTTGGCGCCCCAAGGTTACCATAACACGTATGGAATGAAGACAATTTTGAGGTACTATAGTAACCTCGGGTTTGCATAGCATATGGAGGGATATTGCCCTCATAGCGGTTACCACCCATAGAGAAAGTTGGAGGTATATAGCACAGGCAGGGATCCCAGGCCTCCGTAGTGTTTGTAGCCTCGAGATATGATTAGCATGGGGAGGGGAATGCCTCCATGGCGCTGACCATCCCTTTTCGGATCTGTAGGAGCATGGAACGGGGAAAGCTAGAAGGCCTATGTGGTGTTTGCTGACTCGGGGCCTACCTAGCAAGAAAAGAAAATGCCCTCATGGCGTTGGCCGCCCCCTGATCCGTAGCTCGGTTTGCTAGAGACATTTGGACTGTAAGCTACAAAATTATTATTTTAGGCAATGTGGGATAGGACACTGCCTCAGTTGTCTTGATATTTATGGGTCGGTGCGGAGTGCGTGATACGTCACCTCCGTTACACTTGTCGTCTTTATTTTATTTTTGTGCAACATGGTATGAGACACCATTACCATTGCTTGTAGGGATGACATGAAGTTAAAAATCATCCCTTGAGATCTTTCTGAGTTGAATGGCTCGGGGTTGGGTATGTCCCGTCGAGGCCTCGTGTTATGTAAGATTGGCACAATGAGGGACCATTCCCTTATGCCCAGATCTGTTAAATGGCTCGGGGTTGGGTACGTCCCACTATAGCCTTATGTTATGTAAGATTGGCACAAGGAGGAATCAATCCCTTGTGGCCAGATTTTTTGAATGGCTCGGGGTTGAGTACGTCCCACAAATGCCTTATGTTATATAGGATTGGCACAAGGAGAGGAAATTCCCTTATGGACAAGTGTTTGTATTGGCTCGGGGTCAGATTCATTCCACTGATGCCTTATTATACTTATTGACATGAGGTTAGAGTTTCTCCCTCATGACCTTGTTTGAATGGCACAAAGATGAGACATTCTCTTGTGGTCAAGTGTTTGTATTGGCTCGAGGTCAAATTCATTCCACCGAGGCCTTATTATACTTATTGGAATAGGTTGGAGTTTATTTCCGATGGCCTTGTTTGAATGACACAATGAGGGAACATTCCCTTATGGCCAAGTGTTTATATTGGCTCAGGATCATATTCGTTCTACCGAATCCTTGTTATATTTATTGGCATGAGGTTGCCGTTTCTCCCTCATTGTCTTGTTTGAATGGCACAAGGACGGGACATTCCCTTGTGGCCAAGAGTTTATGTTGGCTCGGTGTCGGATTCATTCCATCGAGACCTTGTTATATTTATTGGCATGGGGTTGGAGTTTCTCCAACATGGACTTATTTGAATGGCACAAGAATAGGTCATTCCAATATGGCCAAGAGTTTATGTTGGCTCAGTGTCAGCTTCGTTCCACGAAGGCCTTGTTATATTTATTGGCATGGGGTCGGAGTTTCTTCCACATGGGCTTGCATGATTGGCACAAGAAGGGTCATTCTCTTGTGGTCTGGTTTATTAAATAGCTCGGTGTCAAATTTGTTCCACCGAGGTATTGTTATATTTATTGGCATGGGGTTGGAGTTTCTCCCCTCATAACCTTGTTGAATGACAAAAAAAGGGATCATTCCCTTGTGGCCAAGAGTTTATGTTGGCTCGGGGTCGGATTCGTTCTACCAAGGCCTTGTTATATTTATTGGCATTGTGTTGGAGTTTCTCCCCCATGGCCTTGCATGATTAGCACAATGAGGGGTCATTCTCTTGTGGCCTGTTTATTGAATGGCTTAGGGTCAGATTTTTCCACCAAGGTCTTATTATATTTATTGGTAAGGGGTTGGAGTTTCTCCCTAATTGTCTTGCTGGGATAAGCCACAACAAGGGATGGGGATCCCCTAAGGTCAATATATTATAAAGTATGGGTATGGACGCAGTTGTTGATAGGTCAGCTTTTGGAGGGGTTAATTGGTTGAAGTGCCAAAAGGACCATGATCAGGTCAACCTTGAGCAAGTCACTAAAAATGTGGTTATAGTGTGTAGGAAACGCTTTCCTTGCGCAGCAGAAGCGGCTTCGGCACACGATCGGACTTGAAAATTTTTTCTTCCCTTCCCACTGAGTGGCTGAATATTACTGCCACCACCATTGAAATTTTGCTTCAATTTTAGACAAAATTCCAGCCCCGAAATAGCCCCGGAACAGTCCCCGAACAGCTCCAAACAGTCGGACAAAAACTGGACTGTTTTGGACCCGATACGCCCATAGTGCACTACAGAAACAGCCCCTGAAATGCGCAGACAGTGGCTGTGTTTCAGTTCTAATTTTTCACTTGCAAATAGCCCCAACACAGCCCCAAAATACCGTAAAATATTCCCCAAAAAAATTGGATTAAAAAGAAACCAAACTGAGTTCCGTTTCACCAAGTAAATGGGCGGCAATGAGCAAAATAAAGCCTCACTGCCGAGTGCATACAAGAATAAGATGAAGATGATTATTTGTTCGACACCACAAAGTTTTCCGAACAATATCTCGTTACCAACGGAAACTTGTATGGGTAAGACTCACTATATTAATCCCTAAACTATTTAGATATTAAATCACACATATGTATTGTATTGTTTTTCTTCTTTTTCTTTAGTTTTGTTTTTCTCAACTTTTGAGAGAATGAAGAAGAAGATGAAAGGTGGATAGGGTTAAAGAATGAGAGGCTTAGGCAAAAATAAAAATAAATCTTCTTTTTATACCTATGGTTATTTGTTTCCAAAACAAACAAAACCCTTCACCTTTCCACCATGTAATAATCGGCCAAGGCAAGGAATTTTTGAAAGTTTTATAACAATAAATTTTCAATTACCATAATTGAAAAGATGTTACAAAATTAAAAGGTTATCACCTTTTGAAAGTGTAACCACCAAAAATATCCAATGGTTTCCAAAACCCAAATTTGAAATTCATATTTTAGCCTTATTAAATTATATCAAATCTAATTTAATATTATGTATTTAATAATTATCATAAACCAGATGTTGATGGTGTTTTTAGGCACTATGATATTTAAGCAGCACGGCAGGGGTAAAAGGGTAAATTCCCTCCTTGGTCAAAATCATTAAAAAAGACCATCATGACCGACCACATAAGTGAGGGTCGAGCACTTAATGGTAGGTGACCGACCACTTCGGTTCGGATGACCGGGCATTATCAGATCGGCGGAAGCATTCTCAGTTCAAATGACCATCATGACCGACCTCATGAAGACCGACCAGATAGCGAGATATGCTCCAGAAGATGACACCCTATTCTTGCGGATAAGACGACAAGTTATCCTATTTTCATAGGGAAAACTGGTGAGTCAGAGTCCTGGTAGGATAAATAAAGTAAAGGGAATAGTTTTGACTAGGAATCCATATGGGAAAAAGGGAATAGTTTCAACTAGGAAATTCTTATAGGAGAATGAATCTGATTTCTACACTATTATAAATAGAAGGGTAGAGTGTGCATAAAGAGAGGAACAAGTTGAGGAAGACAAGGGGAGAGCATTAAGAATCATCATCAGAATCATTACCATCAGACTTGTAAAAAACCAGAGGCAGAGCCGAGAAGCGTGTTTGAGTAATAAAAAGTATCATCCTTTTTTGTGCCCGTGGACGTAGGTCGGACCAAGATCCGCCGAACCACGTTAAATTTCCTTGTCGATTGGTGTATTATTTGTCTTTTGCTAAGTTTGCTTTTGGTCCCCCATAACCAAACAAATTCACTATTGAGGGAGGATTGTCTCGGGAGTAATATTCCCATATTGCCCTGAGACCGAAATCCGCCGTCAACAGTTGGCGCCGTCTGTGGGGAATAGAACAAAAAGCGGCTCGCGTAGTAAGACGATGGCAGAAGGTGGAAATCACCAATCGTCGGGGAATCCGGCTACAGATTGGATGAAGAAGATAGAAGAAAGCATAAGGAAGGACATGGAGGATAGTCAGACCCTCCTAAAAACCATGATGCACCGACTGGAGAAAATGGAAGGGGGAACCGCGAGAAGCCTGAAACCAGAGCAAATCAAAGAAGAGGAGAGATAGCAGATGGAAAAAGTGTCACCGATGTGAGTGATGACGATGAACCGATGAGGAAGGGTCCCTACGGGATGAGGTCCGTAGTGGTAGAAAAAGATTTACAAACGGAGGATACGTGGGAAGAAGAAGAGGGGAGACAATCACCATATTCTTCCTATGATAGCCCCCGCGACACCAGAAGGGGAAATATGAAGCATGGTGAAACTGGACGGGAAGTCTCAAGTCATGAGGAACGCCGCACCCGTGGTGACAGACGCGAAGGAGGCCGCGAGAGGCGGCATAGTGACACAGATGGCAGTAAAAAGTCTTGGTTAAGAAAAGAAATGGCCAAGTGGGGAGTAAACCCCAAAATTGATACAGCAGATGCTCGGGACGGTGAGGTTGAATCTCCTTTCACAGAAGAAATAAGGTCGGTAAAATTCCCAAGACATTTCAACATGCCATCCATGACGCCCTACAAAGGCCATTCAGATCCAAAGACCCATATTGAAAGTTTCGTCCTATTAATGGAGGTCCAAGGGGTAGTAGGGGATGCCATTTGCAAAGTATTCCCCCTAACCTTGGGCGGGTCTGCCATTCTGTGGTTCAGAAGTCTTGCCCCGGGAAGCATCAGTAGCTTCGCTCAACTCAGAATGTCATTTGTTCGACACTTCAAAGGGGCCTGCGTCCCCAAGAAAATGGTGGGAGAATTGAGACTGATGAAGCAGGGGGATGATGAGCCCCTGAGGAATTTTATTGAAAGATACCACAATTTGGTGCTCGAGGTCGGAGCGTACGAGTCATCGGAAGCGCTAGAAAGTCTCAAGGGAGGTTTGAAGGTCGGGAAGTTGTGGACTCACCTGAGGATTCAAGACGTATCGGATTATGCCACTGCCCTGGAGTTGGCCAGGAAGTTTATCTTAATAGAGGAGGAGAAAAAGATTGCCCGGGGAGTAGACACCCGAAAGGCTAAGTTACTCAGGTCAGACAATCAGTGGGATTCGATTAGAAATTTGAGGAGACCAATCCCGGAGCAGAAGAAACTCAGACCGACACCTCCGAGTAGTCACGTTCAAAAGATAAAGTCATCTGTCCAAGTCAACCGTGTCGCGGGGAGAACAATATACACCCCTCTGAACAAACCTATGGCCCAGATAGTTCGGGAAATCCAGGATAAAGGTCTGTTGGCCGAGCCTAATTTGAAAAGGTTCCCGATTGAGGAGGGAAATAGTAGGGCATACTGTATCTACCATAACGTAAGGGGACATGCCACGAATGGGTGCAGAGACCTGCGGGAGCAGGTGGAAGACTTGGTGAAAGAAGGCTATCTCAGTGTGTACATAGACCATTCGGTTTTTGAGGTCGACCAAGTTGATAGCGGAAGTCATCCGGTCGGATGCGTGGAATGCTGAGATGCAGAGAGGATGTATTAAGAAGAGCCTTGCTTGAAGTGACCCTTGTAGAGTTGCAAGAAAGGCAACGGATCCCAAAAAGGTGAGTAAGACCTTTTCTGTCTTAGGTTGACATTTGATTATGCTTTTTTGTTATGGCTCACACAATGGTTTTGATATTTATTTTACGGCTCGGGTCTGCTCTTGTACCGCCGAGTCCGTTTTGTTGATATATGTTTTACGGCTCGGGTATGCTCTTGTACCGCCGAGTCCGTTTTGTTGATATATGTTTTACGGCTCGGGTCTGCTCTTATACCGCCGAGACCGATGTCTTTTTCCGGCTCGGGTCTGCTCTTGTACCGCCGAGACCGATGTCTCCTTCCGGATCGGGTCTGCTCTTGTACCGCCGAGACCGATGTCTCCTTCCACTCTTGTACCGCCGAGACCGATGTTTCTTTCCGGTTCGGGTCTGCTCTTGTACCGCCGAGACCGATGTTTCTTTTCGGCTCGGGTTTGCTCTTGTACCGCCGAGACCGATGTTTCTTTCCGGCTCGGGACTGCTCTTGTACCGCCGAGATCGATGTCTCTTTCCGGCTCGGGTCTGCTCTTGTACCGCCGAGACCGATGTTTCTTTCCGGCTCGGGTCTGCTCTTGTACCGCCGAGATCGATGTTTGTTTCGGCTCGGGGCTGGATTTCATTCCGCCGAGGACACTTGTTTATTCTGCTCGGGGCTGGATTTCGTTCCGCCGAGGCCGCTTGGTTATTCGACTCGGGGCTGGATTTTGTTCCACCGAGGCCTTATGGTTTATTCATCTCGGGGTCGGGTTACGTCCCACTGAGTCGGCTTCTTTGGACTGGGGATGTAACATTCCCCCAGAGCCAAGTCTTTCTTTCAGCTCGGGGTCGGGTTACGTCCCACCGAGTCGGCTTCTTTGGACTGGGGATGTAATATTCCCCCAGAGCCAAGTCTTTCTTTTAGCTCGGGGTCGGGTTACGTCCCACCGAGTCGGCTTCTTTGGACTGGGGATGTAATATTCCCCAAGAGCCAACTCTTTATTCAGCTCGGGGTCAGGTTACGTCCCACCGAGTCGGCTTCTTTGGACTGGGGATGTAATATTCCCCCAGAGCCAAGTCTTTCTCAGCTCGGGGTCGGGTTACGTCCCACCGAGTCGGCTTCTTTGGACTGGGGATGTAACATTCCCCCAGAGCCAAGTCTTTCTTTTAGCTCGGGGTCAGGTTACGTCCCACCGAGTCGGCTTCTTTGGACGTAGGATGTAATATTCCCCCAGAGCCAAGTCTTTCTTCAGCTCGGGGTCGGGATACGTCCCACCGAGAGACTTATCATCGACATGGGATTGGAGCATCTCCCCCATGGTCGGCCCTCTATTGGTCTGGGGAGGTGACATTCCCCTAGAGCCAAATGTTCTTCTCAGCTCGGGGTCGGGTTACATCCCACCGAGTCGATCGTCATCAGCATAAGAGCAGAGTATTTTTTCCACAGGTAGATATCGAGATCCTCGTTGACTGAGCTCATGAAGGTGGCAGGAATGACCAGATTTGCAGCCAAGGCATTTTTTTCTGCAGTTCCTGAAGTGACCACCGACGGATTCATTGACACACCATCTTTTTTATAGTTCCCGACATCAACTCACAAACTCGTTGTTACCGAGAACTAGGGGATAGATGTTGATGGTGTTTTTTAGGCACTATGATATTTAAGCAGCACGGCAGGGGTAAAAGGGTAAATTCCCTCCTTGGTCAAAATCATTAAAAAAGACCATCATGACCGACCACATAAGTGAGGGTCGAGCACTTAATGGTAGGTGACCGACCACTTCGGTTCGGATGACCGGGCATTATCAGATCGGCGGAAGCATTCTCAGTTCAAATGACCATCATGACCGACCTCATGAAGACCGACCAGATAGCGAGATATTCTCCAGAAGATGACACCCTATTCTTGCGGATAAGACGACAAGTTATCCTATTTTCATAGGGAAAACTGGTGAGTCAGAGTCCTAGTAGGATAAATAAAGTAAAGGGAATAGTTTTGACTAGGAATCCTTATGGGAAAAGGGAATAGTTTCAACTAGGAAATTCTTATATGAGAAGGAATCTGATTTCTACACTATTATAAATAGAAGGGTAGAGTGTGCATAAAGAGAGGAACAAGTTGAGGAAGACAATGGGAGAGCATTAAGAATCATCATCAGAATCATTACCATCAGACTTGTAAAAAACCAGAGGCAAAGCCGAGAAGCGTGTTTGAGTAATAAAAAGTATCATCCTTTTTTGTGCCCGTGGACGTAGGTCGGACCAAGATCCGCCGAACCACGTTAAATTTCCTTGTCGATTGGTGTATTATTTGTCTTTTGCTAAGTTTACTTTTGGTCCCCCATAACCAAACAAATTCACTATTGAGGGAGGATTGTCTCGGGAGTAATATTCCCATATTGCCCTGAGACCGAAATCGCCGTCAACACCATATATTAAATTTTAAAACATATAGTTTCAAGTGTGACAAAATAATATTATTAATCATATTAATAATATTTATACCTTTGTGAGTATATAATTGGAATATCCAATTATACTAAATCCCCTATAGTATATTGAGCTAGCATGGGGACAAAATGGACCTACGGTTCCGAGCTCCAATAATCTCGAAATATCAATTAAGCTCTTAATTAAATATTTCAAATTATTAACTCCGGGTTATTCCACGAAAAACCCGAAGTTGCACTCTCGTCGCTGCAGATAATATATTAAGCCGAACCAAATCAGTGTCCTTGATATACTACATACAAATTGGCCCTTCACGAGTATCTCGTAATTAGAGTCGGGTCATAATGTCGGTTATACCCCTCTAATTATTTATACCTTAAGTATCATTGATTCTCTAATGAACGATTTATTTATAACCATTATGAATTTTAATCTTTCTATTCGTAATAGAAAGACTTGGAGCGCTCAAACCATTTAAGTACCGAATCAACCTTAAAGAAGATACTCCTCTACTTCTCGTAAGAAAGAGAGAACTCCATATCTATGTAAAACATTCCCAGCTAGACAACAGACCCTGCCCCCAAAGTACGTAGCTATTGATCATGACTGCTACACCAACCTCTCCTTTGTAAATCAAAGAAAATAGTCTGCCATGCAGAAGTTCATATTACACTCAGGATTAAGATCAATCCATATATGACCATCTAGTAGATCGAAATGACTTTCTTTGTTTAACGAATATTATAAGAATTTCATTTACATCTGGGTCCAGTCCTATATGATCACATCATACAAGGTGCTTTCATTCTCATGTCTCTACATGGACGATCTCGGATCAAGGTCGCCATACAAATATAGAATGGACCACAGCTATAGATATACCACAAACAAAGTACCGCTTTGTTTGCTCTCTATGGACTATTTAAGATTACTATCTTCAGACTTAAATCATCTTGTGTATGACACTGATACACTAAGTCTGAAGGCACATAAGTAATCTAGGGTATTCAAGATAATTTATAATATGCGAAATTTAAACAAACACTTTGATAAATGAATAATGCATCATTTTATTTCAAAACATATAAAGCTATTTACATTTCATGGAGCTCTAGGGCATACATCCCAACAATCTCCCACTTGCACTAGAACAAATAGGACATGTCATGTAATCCTAGACCATCTAGGTGACCTTCAAACACTTTAGCCGATCTTTGTAAATGGATCAGCCAGGTTTTCTGATGATGCAATCTTTGTGACAGTAATGTCTCCTCTCTGCACTATTTCCCTGATGAGATGACATTTGATCTCTATATGTTTTCCCCTCTTGTGGCTTCTTGGTTCTTTTGAATTCGCCATTGTACCACTATTATCGCAATAAAGTATGGGTGGTCTATCTATATTTGGAACAACTTCCAGATCTCCCAAGAATTTACGGAGCCAGACTGCTTCCTTAGCTGCTTCACAATCTGCTACATATTCAACCTCCATAGTGGAGTCAGCAATACAAGATTGTTTTATACTCCGTCATACCATAGCCCCACCATCTAGGGTAAACATTGATCCAGATGTTGATTTCCTAGAATCGACATCTGTCTGAAAATCAGAGTCCATATATCCCATTAGGATCATATCCTCACCGGAATATACAAGTATATAATCTCTCGTTCTCTTAAGATACTTGGGAATGTATTTCATAGCCACCCAGTGATCCAATCCTGGGTTCGACTGAAACCTACTGACTACTCCCACTGCAAAAAAGATGTTCTGTCTTGTGCATAACATAGCATACATGAGACTACCAACTACTAAGGCATATGTGATATGTCTCATTTCTTCAACATCTTGAGGTGTCTTATGAGACTGTTCCTTTGACAAATGAATTCCATACCGATAAAGCAGATTGCATTTCTTGGAATTCTGCATCCCAAATCGCACAAGGATCTAGTCGATATAGGATGCCTGAGACATAGCTAACAGTCGTTTCTTGCGATCCCGAAGTATCTGAATCCCAAGAACATAACTGGCCTCTCCCAAATCTTTCATTTGGAATTGGTTAGCTAGCCAGGTTTTCACGTCCGATAATATCTTTACATCATTCCCAATGAGTAAAATATCATCAACGTATAAAATAAGAAAAACCACATTCTCGTCAATGACGCGGTTGTATACACAAGGCTCATCAACATTTTGCTCAAAATCATAAGACTTGATCGTGGTATCAAATCTTATATTCCAAGATCGAGATCTGCTTAAGTCCATAAATGGGCTTTTGCAGTTTGCAAACCTTTTACTCTTAACCTTGGGGTGTGAACCCCTCTAGTTGTACCATATAGATACTCTCATCAAGATTTCCATTCAAGAATGCAGTCTTGACGTCCATTTGCCAAATTTCATAGTCATAATATGCGCAATGGATAGAAGAGTGCAGATGGATTTGAACATGGCTACCGGCGAGAAAGTTTCTTCATAGTCAACTCACTCTTTCAGGGTATAACCCTTGGCCACTAGCCTAGCCTTGAAGGTCTATACCTTCCCATATGCTCCCCTCTTCCTCTTGTAGATCCACTTGCAACCTATGAGTTTCACCCCTATCAGGTTGGTCTACAAGTTCCCAGACTGAGTTGGAGTACATAGACTTCATCTTTTGGTTCATGGCTTTGAGCCATTCTACTTTGTCAGAATCATCCTTTACACTACGATAGGTCAATGGATCATCTATACCATCGCTGGATGTGACAACTTGTGCCTCTCCAACTCCAAGATAGTGATCAGGTTGTCGTACAACCCTCCCACTACGTCTAGGTGGTAGATCATTCTGATGAGCTTGCATCTGATGCTCAGATGTCGAAGGTGCTATGTATTTGTCAATTGTCATTGACGATGATGTGCTGGTCAAACCAGCAAGTAACTCCTCGAGTAACACTTTACTTCAAGTTTTGAACTCCCTCATATAGTCATCCTCTAGAAACGTAGCATTTGTCGATACAAACACTTTGTTATCATCAGGACTATAAAAGAATCCACCTATAGTCTCGTTATGATAGCCTACAAATAGGCACACTTGTGAACGTGACTCCAACTTTATAGTATTATTCTTCAGCACATGTTCTGGACACCCCCATATATGGAAATACCATAAACTAGTTTACGACTAGCCCACAACTCTAAGGGAGTCTTAGGAACAGACTTAGATGGAACTACATTAAGGATATGCATTCCAGTTTATAATGCATATCCTCAGAACGAACTAGGTAATGAGCTATAACTAAACATAGATCTCATCATATCTAGTATGGTCCGATTTCTCCTTTCTACAACACTATTTTGATGTGGTGTTCCAGGTGCTGTGAGCTGGGATACTATCCCATGCTCAACTAAGAATTCCTCAAAATCTCTATCAAGGTATTTTCCTCCATGATGTGATCACAAAGTCTTGATTGTTTTACCTAACTGGTTCTCAATCTCAGCACGATACTCTTTGAACTTTTCAAAAGTATATGACTTGTGATGTATTAGGTAAACATACCCATATCTAGAATAATCGTTAATGACTATACCGAAGTATTCATACCCACCTCCGGCTCTTACATTCATCGGTCCGCAAATGTCCGAATGTATAAGCTCAAGTGGTTGATTGTCTCTTATACATTTTCCAGTAAAATGTCTCTTGGTCATTTTTCCTTCTAAACAAGATTCGTGGACTGGTAAAGTTTCGAGCTTTAACTAGTTTAAGGCTCCATTCTTTATCAATATGTCTATCCGGTCAAGGCTGATATGACCAAGTCTAAGATGCCACAAATATGTGTCATCGTGAGAAATGTTTTTCCGTTTAGTTTTAGGTTTATCAACCTTAAACATTTCAACGTTGAGCAGTGACCTATGTGTTAACGGTCTTAACACATACAAGTTATTTTCTGCGTTTCATGTGTATATGGTTAATCCATTTCTGCGAATAATAATCAAATTGCTATTAAAAGAAACTGAATAACCATTATCCAAAAGTTTAGAAACATAAATCAAATTCCTGCGAAAACCAAGAATGAATAACACATTGTTCAAATTTAAATAACTATTATTTCTAAAATTTAAACTGGAAACTCCCACTGCTCTTGCTGAAATGGCATCCCATGTCCCGACCTTCATGGTGTAGTCACCTTCAGAAAGGTCCCTCCATTAGTCAAGTAGCTGTAAATAAGAACAAACATGGTTAGTGGCTCCAGAATCAACAATCCAGGCAGATTTATCATCCTCCACTAATAGAGATTCGATAACGAGTAAATCATATTTACCTGTATCCGTTTTCTCCTTCAGCTCAGTAAGGTATTTAGGACAATTCCTTTTCCAATGCCCGTTCTTGTTGTAGTGGAAACACTTTCCCTTGGGCTTGGCATTCTTGGAGCCTTTCTTGTTCTTATTCTTTATGGGCTTAGCCTTAGCCTTCCCAGTGCTATTCTTCTTCATCTTTGCAGATTTTGAAGACTCGGCAACATTTACCTCAGCACTGGCTTACGAGGATCCACAAGCATTGACTCGTAGTGGGTGAGCTCATTAAGCAGCTAGGTCAAAGTAAAAGTCAAGTTATTCATAACATAGTTGCTTTTAAACTGCAGGAAACTCTTCGTAAGAGTTTCCATAATCATAGTCACCTGGCTACGCTCGTCAAAATGAGCTTCATGGGTTTCAGCAGTGTTGAGATAGGTCATCATCCTCAAGAGGTGCTCTCGGACTGATGTCTCATCCTTCATCCTAGCAGTCATCACTGAGACCATGGCCTCATGACGTTGACGCTTCGAAAGCTGCCCGAACATGCCCTGCAATGCCTTCATCATCTGAGATGCTGAAGCCATAGGTTCATGCTTTGTAGCAAGAACCTCATACATCCCTGCTAGCAAGTACCAGCGGGTTTCTTATTAGCTGCGACCCATTTATGATAGGTATCGTGCACAGCTTGGCCAGCATTTCTGGCCGGTTCGGGAGGACACTCCTCCGTCAGGACAAATTTTAGGTCTTTGCAGACCAATATAGCGTTCATGTTACTTTTCCATTTAACATAATTTTCTCTCGTTAATTTATCATTTGAGAGTATGGAAATAATCGGAGAAACCATGGCTGAAAAATCAAATAAACATGCATTTAACATTCATTCATCGTATATTAAGATTATCAAACAATTTTGGCATAAAATTAAACATGATGCATGAACCATGAATAAAGAATTAGAAACCTAAGAGAATTACTATGCCACAGAAATCTATCATCCCACAATTAAGTGCCGCCATAGTGTAGGTCAAGTATTTGCATGATAGATCGAGACAATCTCAATTGATTAATATATGTGGGAATAACTCTTATTCCTATATTAACCAACTACCATTTGATTCGATCAATGAATTTCATTAACAGTTAATTATTCCTTTGTGAGTGTGACCCGCCGTTTCGGGATCCTTAGACTTAACTAGTGAAGTGTCGTCGTATGGTAGGTCATTTCACCAGATACATCTAGAATCCATATTCTCTTGGAATCTAAACCTAATATTAACCTAAAATGGACATCATTCGTGGGGGGCGAAAGCAAAGCCGTCTCGAGGCTCATTTTGAATCTCACGTTTTTAGACTAACAATGGAGATCGCGGGATATACTGTCGTATATCCCTCTATCACTCACTATTTTAAGTTTAAGGTTTCTATTTATAAAATATCTAATATTTTAATTTAACTAGTGTAAAATCATAACTCTTATTTACACTAGTACACTATTAGTGACCTTACCAATTTTAACTCTTAAAATTTGTATCACTAATTTCCATTAGTCTCTACTAATTGTATTACTCAATTAAAATAATTTAATTAGAGTGGTATCAGTGACCTATTATATTTTAACTTTTAAAATACTAGAACACTAATTGGTTTAAAATTTTAGAATTCTAAAATGGTCAAGATTTACATTAAACTATTTAATTAATCTTAGTGCGTTATAAAATCCAATGGTACGTGGAATTATATCCCGAGTGCAGACCACACTGCCGTCCATTCAGATTCGGCTATGGAATTTATGTCCGGGTTTCCATCCTATATACCAATGGAATTTATTATGCACTTATTAAGCCCAATATATTAGAATTCAAATTTTAAACCATAAAACCAATTAATCCAATTAATTATTTTTCCACGCATATCATATTCTAATTTAAACATTTTAAATCACATAAAATCATATTTCATGTCTATAATGATAATGCATCTAAAGCATGTTATGGCATGTGAAGTGCAAGAGTATACACCATAAGCTATATGACATGTTATTCAAACAATTCGAATTAAACATACATATAACAAAAAAAATATATTTTGCATTGACCGGACTCTTATTTTTCCTATACTAATCTAATTAGTACAAAATTACCCAAGGCATCCCTTGGTCTTCAAATCACGCTCCAAGGTGGTGTTGGCTCCTTTTGCGATTTTGGTGCTCCAAATTACAACAATTGAAATTTTACATTGGAAAAATAAAAATTTCAACAATTGTAAACTGTGGCCTTATGGCCTTACATCCCAAAATCAAAACCAACTAAAAAATAAGAGCCAGAAAAATTTATGACCAATGCAAAATCCATCCATCACATGAAAAATAATAATCATTCATCACATTGATATTATTTTGTACCTACTCATCTGAACATGCATCTCAATATTTATAACTCATATAAATATATATAAACAGAAACTTTAAATGAAAAATTGAAGGGTTAAGAACACTTTTCAATCTTGCACTCGATACCAATTGAAGGAAACGCTTTCATTGTGCAGCGGAAGTGGCTTATGCATACGGATTGGACTTGAAATCACCACAAAGTGGCCGAATATTACTGCCACCACCACTAAAATTTTGCTTTATTTTAGACAAAATTCCAATCCCGAAACAGCCCCGGGACAGTCCCCAAACAGCCCCACCAGCCAGACAAAAATTGGACTGTTTTAGACCTGATACGCGCACAGTGCACTGCCGAAACAGCCCCTGAAATGCACGGACAGTGGATGTGTTTCAGTTCCGATTTTTCACTTGAAAACAGCCCCAACAAAGCCCCAAAACACCACAAAATATTCCCCAAAAAACTGGATTAAAACGAAACTAAATCGAGTTCCGTTTCACCAAGTAAAGGGGCGGCAGTGAGCAAAATAAAGCCTCACTGCCAAGTGCATACAAGAATAAGATGAAGATGATTATTTGTTCGACACCACAAAGTCTTCCAAACTATATCTTGTTACCAACGAAAACTTGTGTGGGCAAAACTCACAATATTAATCCCTAAACTATTTAGAGATTAAACCACACTTATGTATTGTATTGTTTTTCTTCTTTTTCTTTAGTTTTATTTTTCTCAACTTTTGAGAGCATGAAGAAGAAGATGAAAGGTGGCTAGGGTTAAAGAATGAGAGGCTTAGGCAAAAATAAAAATAAATCTTATTTTTCTACATAGAGTTATTTATTTCCAAAACAAACAAAACCCTTCCCCTTTCCACCATGTAATAATCTGCCAAGGCAGGAAATTTTTGAAAATTTTGTAACAACAAATTTTCAATTAACATTATTGAAAATATGTTACAAAATTAAAAGGTTATCACATTTTGAAAGTGTAACCACCAAAAATATCAAAGGGTTTCCAAAACCCAAAATTTGAAATTCCTATTTTAGCCTTATTAAATTAAATCAAATATAATTTAATATTATGTATTTAATAATTATCATATAATTATTAAAACCATATTTTAAATTTTAACATATAGTTTCAAGTGTGACAAAATAATATTATTAATCATATTAATAATATTTATACCTTTGTGAGTATATAATTGGACTATCCAATTATACTAAATCCGCTATAGTATATCGAGCTAGCACGGGGACTAAATGGACCTACGTTTCCGAACTCCAATAATCTCGAAATATTAAGTAAGCTCGTAATTAAATATTCTGAATTATTAACTCCGGGTTATTCCACTAAAAACCGAAGTTGCACTCTTGTCGCTGTAGATAATATATTAAGCCGAACCAAATCAGTGTCCATTGATATAGTCACTACATACGAATTGGCCCTTCATGAGTACTCGTAATTAGAGTCGGGTCATAATATCTGTTATATCCCTATAATTATTTATACCTTAAGTACCATTGATTCTCTAATGAACGATTTATTCATAACCATTATGAATTTTAATCTTTCTATTCGTAATAGAAACACTTGAGCTCTCAAACTGTTCAAATACCAAATCAACCCTTAAGGAAGATACTCCTCTACTTCTCGCAAGAAGGAGTGAACTCCATATCTATGTAAAATGTTCCCAGCTACACAACAGACCATGCCCCCAAAGTACGTAGCTATTGGTCAGGACTGCTACACCAACCTCACCTTTGTAAATCAAAGGACATAGCCTACAATACATGAGTTCGTATTACACTCAAGATTAAGGTCAATCCCTATATGACCATCTATTTGATCGAAATGACTTTCTTTGTTTAATGGATATTTTAAGAATGTCATTTCCATCTGGGTCAAGTCCTATATGATCACATCATACAAGGTGCCTCTATTATCATGTCTCTACATGGACGATCCCAGATATCAGCCTTGGCACCTTTAATATGGTTCTTTAAAGTTGGCCTGCAGATCATTTAGTTAAGCCCGGGTCTTGGTTAACTCATCATTTATCTTAGTCAGCTCGTCCCCGGCTTTCTCCAGCTTCGTTTCCTTTTCGCCAAGCTTCCCCTCAGCAATGGTTGTCTTCTCATGCTGAATTTTGAGTTCAAAAGCCTTGGAGGTGGCCTTAGCTCGGGCTTCATCCCTCTCATTTCTAATTATTGGAAGGATTATCGGAAAACTTCAGTTTTACTTTTGGCCTCCTTCACATTCTTGAGCAGCCATGCTCCCTCTCAGTCGGCTTGCTCTAGAGCCTCTGAGACTAACCACCCCTAGCAATGAAGCTCAAAAGAATGTCCATATTGATGGTCGGGAGATAAATCAGCTGCACATGGAGATAGCAGGTCAGTTTTTGAAATGATGATGAAAATAAAGGTAAAGTTATAAATAATTGCTTTCTACTGGAGGCGACCCACTTTCGGGACGACCTCATCAAGAGAAATGCTCTTAAAGTCCAGGACCTTGTTGATATCCACGTGTTGGGTCAAGTAGTTGATGGTCGGCAGAAGGCGCGCCAAGTTTTCCCTTGTATTCTCCAAGAGGTCGTCCACCCCCAAAGTGTAAACTGCCTCTTTCTTAGGAGCAGAAGCCATTGAGCCTTGCCACGAGGGGCAGTGGTCTTCTTATTCGGGCCTTGCTCGTGGCATTCTTCATAGGCCTCACCCTCGACCTGATGTAAGTGTTTTTTGAGGCATTGTGGGTGCAGTTGGAGTTTATGATGTTTGGGGCGAACGTCATTTGGGTTTATCTCGAGGGTGGAGTATTAATGGTTTGGGTCGGTGTGACAGAGGTCTGTATTAGGGCGTTTTGTTTTTGGGATGGAGGAATTGGCATGGTGAGTCAAAAGTGACTCTCGCTAAGACCACCCTAGCTCGGCGTTGCCTTCTGAGCAATTGGCTTCCATGCATTAAGAAAACACAAGGTTAGGAAAATAAACCAAAGGTCTGGTCAGTAAAAAACAGATTGCAAGGGGTAGTAATAAGCAGTAGAAGAATAAAAATAAAAGTTCACCAGTTAGTCAGTGTTTACTGGATTATTTACCGACCGGTGGAGGAGAGCTCGGTATAAGGCCATCATCAGCGAAACAAGATTGGTTGATTAGGTCTCTATAATGACCTGCATATTGGGAGGCTTGTTTTGTCTTTCGCCCTGACCTCATGGCGAACCTTTAGAGGATTAACCCAACAAGCTGCGAAGGGTACAAGTTAGATGGCAAGGTGAATATGAAAATTTCTAAATAGGGGAAAAAAGGAAAATAGAGACGTGTCGTTACCTCAAACTCGGAAGACAATCGATATAATGATCTCCTTACCGGAGACTATTTGGGTTTTACCTCATGCTCTCATAACCCAGAACCACTTGTCTTTGAAGTTTTTATTGGTGGATAAGAGGTGGGTAATTAAATATATACCACTGTCATAAATGGACAAGTAGTACCAACCCTTATATTCATTAGGGTTGGTATTCAATCAGTAAAGCATCTTCATGTCTTCAACTGATGGCTCACCCATGTCAGCTCAGCTCCAGGTGACGTAGAGCCCGGCAAGCACCCTCCATCTGTTCAAGCTCAGTTGGCATAAGGCCAAGTTCATTATTGCCAGTATCTTGGCAAAGTATCATTGGAAGGGTAGGCACAGACCCATATCAAAGAAAATTATGTAAATGGAAACTTGATCGCCACTTAGTCGGCTCACCCGATCTCATTCCTCAAGGACGTCCAAACTAATCTGCTCGGGAATTTCAAATCTCTCCATGACTTTGTCTAATTCAACTTGGTGTAGGCACTGCATTTTTACATAAGACCCGATGATGAGCCTCGTATGGAGGCACTACCCTTTAAGTTGCGGAAGTTGCGAGAAACGGACGTCGGAAGGGAAAATTCAAAAATAAATACCTTGCCAGAATTAATTCGTTTGCTTAGCCTTGGGTTCGCTAGATTGGTCTATGTGTTAACTATTAGACTCAGCCCATTTCGCCCAAGCCCAATCCAAAAAATAATTAAAACATTTAAAACACATGTCACAAATTAAATTAATCAAATCCAATTAAATTAAATCAAATCCAATTAAAATTAATCAAATCTCCTTCCTAAAATAAATAAATCTTTTTCCTAAACTAAATAAATCACCTTCTTAAATTAAAGAAATCATTTCCTTATAACAAACTAATTAAATCTTCCTCATGATCACACAATCTCCATTTCCTACCCATACAAGGACAATCCTAACCCACTCTTATAAAAAGGAACACAAACCAAACCTTTAAACACCTAGCATCCTCATGGCACAAACACAAGAGAGCGCATTCACGGCACAACCCAAATAACACAAACTGACCAAACAAAAAAACCCTAGTAATCTCTATCTCTCTCAACTATCCTTCACGCATTCACTGCTCTCTCTCACAGCCACAACACATAAGCCCTTCAACAAAAACCACTCAAAGCACACTGCCCCTTCAACAAAAACCACCCACGACCTCACGCCAAGGACACACGTCCTTTGCCTGATCCACGGCAGCAACCAAAGGGCACCGACTCACACACGCCCCTTAAGCTCACGCAGGAAGGCCATGTGACGCACGCAGCTTCACCAAACACTCACACGCCCCTCTCTCTCACATTCACACACGCCACTTTTTCTCTCACTCACTCGGCAGCCATGCAGCCAAATCCCATGACCTGACATGGTAAGCAACCTTTAGATGCAAACGACACCAAACTAGCAGCCCCCACCAAACTACTGAAATAATAACAACAAACACCCATTACCGAAGCCAATAACCACCAAAATATAGCCAAAACAGCCCTCAAACTGCACCCTAAAATAGTCCAGAAAACAGCCCCAAATAGTCCCTCAACACCACAAAACAGTCCCTGAAAATAGTGCCAAAACTGAGACAAAAACAACAGCGAAACAGAATCGGAAAGCGAGAAAACAGTGAGCAAAATGGTAGTGGAACTGAATCAGAAAACCAGAAAAACAACAGAAACGTTAACCCTTCCGGCGACGTCCCAAGGTACTCCCGAGAAGCGACTTAAAAGGTAAGACCTGAGGGTACCCTTTGTTATATTTTATTTTGTCGTCTGGAACGACATGCTTGGTTGGACGTGGAATACGTCCAACTGGGTATGCAAAGTCCTATATTGAAAATGGCTGAGTTCTTTGGCCACATATTTATTGTTCCGCATTTATCAACTTAATGTATTCATGAGATTGCGTGCTTGCTTTTATTTTAATTTACTTCTATGCATGCAAACTTAGATGTAGGTTTTACTCATATATATGCAAACTTAGATATAGGTTGTATGCAAACTTAGATATATGTTGTATGCAAACTTAGATATAGGTTGTGTGCAAACTTAGATTTTAGTTAATCTTGCATGTGTATGTTGCGTAGCCTTGGTTAGATTATCGCATAAATCCGTCCATTACAAGTGACATAAGTAAGGGACCATTCCGAACCCAACGGTTTGAGGTCTTCTCTTGCGAGGGGTGAGGTGGCCTTAAATCATTTCCCAGTTCACGCTGGGTGGCGACTCCATTATTCTCCGGTTTAGTCCCCTGTGGGCTACTCCGTACTCCCGATCGGGCCGCGAGCTTGGAACAGCGTCGCCGATTTCTGTGTCCTAACTTGGGTGATGGAATAGGCTCTGTCCATGTCCAAGTTGACGTAGTCCAGGTTGACGTAGTTCTGGGAGAGGTGTTGGCTCAAGTCAGGCTATTCTTATTGTGTAAGACTAGTTGTCTTCTTCCGAGGGGGTTGATGTTGTGCTATAGTCAATGCGTTCCACTAATCATGAGCTTCCCACTTTAATTGGCTCGGTTAGACGTGGGCCAGGATGTTGAGCGGAGTTGTAAAGGAGGATTCAGAGTATAATATTCCTAAAAAGTGACCCGAGGAAGAAGGTTAGTCAAAAATTATAACATCCTCAATACGGGAATGTTACCGGCAAGCAACAGATCCCACTGTCACCTAAGCCTCTAACTCATGCACTATGACACTTGTTGTAGGACACAGAAATTGGCGACGCTATTCTAGGGTCGTGGCCTAGTCGGGAATACGGAGTAGCCCACGGGGGAACTAAACCGGAGAAATAAAATGGAGTCGCCACCCAGTGTGAACTGGGAAAAAATATTTAAGGCCGCACTCACCCCTCGCAAGGGAAGACCTCAAATCGTTGGGTTCAGAATGGTCCCTTACTTATGTCACTTGTAATGAATGGATTTGTACAATAATCTAACCAAGTCTACGCAACATACGTTCCCAAGAGTACCCTATGTATTAAGTTTACGTACATGAAAATAAAACCTATATCTAAGTCTGCATGCATAAAAGTAAGTCGTCATAACGGCAAACACACAATCTCATGAACCTATTGAATTAACAAACACAAAAATATTAATAAATAGCAATCTAAACGTAAACATAGATTAAATTCCTAATGCGAAAGAAATAACTAATCATGCTTGGAAATAATCAACTAAATCATGCATAAAAGTAACATATTATTTCTAATAAACAACAAATAAACATAAGATTGGATGACACGAAATATATGCATTTCTCAAATGGTACGTGGCATTGTATCCTGAGTGCAGACCGTATTACCGTCCATTTGGATTCGGCTATGAAATTTACGTCTGGGTTTCTATCCGATATACCATAAGAGATGACACATATTTCATTCATCCCATGGCCATAGCATACATTAACAACAATACTCATGCGAATGAATATTAACAAATAACAGAAAATAAGCGGAGATAAATATAAAAGGATGCCCTCAGGTCTAACCTCTTAAGTCATCTCTTGGAAGTGTGTTACGCGGTTGTCGGAAGGGTTGATGCTCCGTAACTTTTTCTATTTACTGGTTCATTGTTTTCCTTCGTTGTCTAACTGTTTTGGCTGATGTTTGCTCACTGTTTTTGGCGGTATTTGGGCTTTGTTTCAGGGCAGAATTTTGGTGGTAAATGGGCAGATTTTAGGGACTATTTTCGGTGGTCAAGACAGTACAGTTTCGGTAGTTTCATGGTGCAGTTCAGGGGTTTTTTTTTGGTAGTTTCAGGGTGCAGTCCAGGGCTGACATATGTGTATTATATTCAGCTAGTGGGGGATGTATTGGTTGTTGTCGGTTGGTCTTATGTGTATAGTTGCTATGTGTCAAACATGGGTGAACTGAGTGTCGTTGTCGGTTAGTGGCTGTGTGGTACGTTGTTGATTCGGTCGGTGAGGGCCGATTTGGCGTGAGTGATGAGGGGCTGGTGTGGTCGAAATGCTGTGTGATTTGTTTGTTTATGTTTTGGTCAGTGGGTGCGTGTTGAGAGAGAGAGCGTGAGGGCGGTTGGTGAGCAGTTTAGGGTTTAACGTGTGTGTTGGCTCATGAACGTGAGGGCTGCATGTACATTCAACGTGCAGTTTGGTGGTCCATGCAGGTCTGTGGAGTTGCTGCACACGTTGGCTTTTGTTTGCGTGAATGTATGGCTATGTGAGGGCTGCGTGTTTGATGGCAATTGTTTGTTGATTTTTGTTTTAGAGAGAGGGCATAGAGAAGGTTAGGCTGTGAGAAGGGCAATGGCGTGAAGGTCAGGGCTGTGTTGAAGGTGTTTTGATTTGTGCGTGAATGGCTGTTGCAGTGAATGAGAGAGAGGGAGTGGAGAGAGGCCGTGGGGTACAGTTGTCGGTTTTCTGGCCTTTTTACTGATGGAGGTAACAGTAAAGGTTCAGGTTAAGGTAGCGTGGCACAGGGTTTGGAAGTGGTTTAGGCTCTAAGGGATTTAGGAGTCCTTGCCTTTTCAGCTCTTCAAACGCCTCTGACAAAGGTCTACCAAGATTGGAGAATCGTCTATTTCTGATAGGGACAACCTCAGAGGGAGTGGGCTTGGTCCTTGAAGGTTCCCTATTGGTCTTTCCATTCTGGTTGCATAACTTTCTGTTATTGGCTATACGGGGTACGGTCAAACTGGCCACAGCATTGGTCAAAACTTGCAACTGCTCAGTAATTTTGGTTACTTTGGTCTCCAATTGACCCAGGCGGGATCCCTCATTGACTGACTCGCTCATGTTGGCTGACGGTATTTTGACGGGTCTCTTCCTTCTTTCCTAACCCAACGGGTATCTATGATGGCTTTTAGACACAAGGGTTAACATGATGCGTGTATGCATGAGGTGCATGAGATGCGTGCGATGTATGGAATATATAAGTCGGCCCATTATCATTTTAAAGCGTTCAATCATACTATTGCGAGGTGCAAACTTGTCCTAGTTGAAAATGCTCAACATGTTTACACTTTTGCAATAACATGGCTAAACAACTCCAAATGATAAGAGGCCCAAACACAAAGTGGCCCATCGGCATTTTAGAAGCTTTTGGTCCAATTGCCATAAAGCACGGACTCATCCCAGTTTAAATGGCCCAACAAGCCTGTAGGACAAAGAAATTGGCGACACTGTTCTAGGCTCGCGGCCTAGTTGGGAGTACGAAATAGCCTGCGAGGGAACTAAACCGGAGAAATAACATGGAGTCGCCACCCGTTGTGAACCGGGAAAATGATTTAAGGCCGCACTCACCCCTCGCAAGGGAAGACCTCAAACCGTTGGGTTCGGAATGGTCCATTACTTATGCCACTTGTAATGAAATGATTTGTGCAATAACTTAACCGAATCTACACAACATATATATCCAAGAAAACCTAGATCTAGTTCGCATTCATGAAAGTAAAGCATACGTCTAAGTTTGCATGCTTTGAAAGTAAGTTATCATTACGGCAAACATACGATATCACACAATGGGCATGTTGAATTATCAAATATAAAGAATAAATAACATCCTAAACATAAACGTAAATTAAATTCCTATTGCGAAAGAAAATAACTATAACATGCATAAAGAAACAACGTACTAATGGCTAAATCATGCTTAAGGAATAAATAACATACTAGCAACCTAATCATGCTCGAATACAAGGTTGGATGAAACAAAATATGTGTGTCTCTCAAGTGGTACATGTCATTGTATCCCGAGTGCAAACCACAATACCGTCCATTCGGATTCGGCTATGGAATTTACGTCCGGGTTTCCATCTGTTATACCGCAAGAGAGAACACATATTCTGTTCATCCGGAATTCACATCATGCACCAATCCACAATACTCATATGAAATGAAGTACTAAATTAAATAAAAATAAATGATAATAAATAAAGAAGGTGCCCTCAGGTCTAACCTCTTTTGTCGTCTCTCGAAAGCGCGGTACGCGGTTGTCGGAAGGTTGATGCTCTACAACTCCTCTGGTTTACTGGTTTGACATTTTCCTTCGTGTTTCGCTATTTGGGCTGCTGTTTTTACTCCGTTTTGTGGTGTTTCTGGTCGCGGTATTGGCTTACTGTTTTGCTGTAAAGCATGCCTGTTTTGGTTTGCGGTTTACGGGTTTTACGGGCAGTTTCTGGTGTAGTTTTGGGCAGAATTCTGGACTATTTAAGGGGCAGAATATGCGGCAATTTGGGCATAAAACTGGGTAGTTTGTGCGGTTAAAAACTGGGTAGTTTACGGGGTTTTGACTGGGCAGTTTGCGAGGTTTTATGCAGTAAAAACTAGGTTGTTTTGGGTTAATTTGGGGACTATTTTCGGGGTGTTTTTGGGACTGGTTTGTGGTACTTTAAGGGGCTGTATGTGAGGGCTATTGCGTTGAAGCAGTGGGCTGTTGAATGAAGGGTTTTGCGTGAGAGGAATGCGTGAAGGGGCTGTTGATGCGTGAGGCATTGTGAGGGGTTGTTGATGTGTGAGGCGAGGTGAGGTCAGGGGGGTTATTACGTGAATGGAAGGAGGCAGGTGGCGTTGAATGGGGCAATGTGTGTTGATAGTTTAGAGTTGTTATTGGTTTATGAAGGGTTTATGCGTGAATAGACTAGGGTAATTGGGTGAATAAGCTGAGTTATTTTCTTTGTGTTTTCGTGAGAATGAGCTAGGGGTTTTAAGGTTGGGTTTAGGCTTCTTTTTATAGGCAAATGGTTGGGTTTACCTTGTGCGAATAGGGAAATGATTTGTGTATTTATAGGGATATCTTTTAATTAGGAATGTCCTTTAATTTCATTTGATTTCTTCTCTTTTGATTAGGGATATGATTTACTTGAATTAGGAAAGTGTTTGATAGGATTTTATTTGATTTTATTTAGTTTAGGAAGGTGATTTAATTGGATTAGGAATGTGATTTATATTATTTGATTTGATTCTTTTAATTAGGGAAGGTGATTTGTCTTGATTTTGGCATGTGTTTAATGTGTGATTTTGTTTATTTTGGAAGGTGATGGGCGTGTATTTTAGTGATTTTGGCATGGGCTTGGCTTATTTTGGTGGGCTTGGTGTGTGGCTTGGTGGTGTGTGGGCTTGGTGTGTGACTTGTGGGGGTTTGGGCTAAGGATGTATTTTAAAACAGAGGTCCAACAAGCGAACCCGAAGCTAAACAAGCGAATTAAATCCAACAAGATGTCAATGTCTGACTCTTCCCTTTCGACGTCCGTTTCTCGCGACTTCCACAATTTAAAGAGGTAATGTCTCCATGTGAGACTCATCATCCGGACTTATATGCAAAAATGCAATGCCTACAAAGCCCATACCTCATGACAAAAAGTCCAACTGAATCTAAATGACGACGGTCCTAAACGCAAGCATAAAGGGATAGTTTCTATTAGTCCTACAACTACAGTTCATGTGCGGGTTTATAGAGGTATAGACAAAGGCTCTCACCGACGAAGGATTGCCCACAACTAGGACTCCCCACTCAATGGTTCAAGCGACCAAGTGAGCGCACCTTTTTTATACGCTAAGGTACGTGCCAACGAGTTATGGTGCATGACTGACTGTCAAATGGATTTCTCATTGTAGATTCCCCAGAGGGAGGGTGGAGCGAACTCTCTTAAATACCCAAGCCTCTTAGGCTCTTATCTCCTTGGTGACAAGAATAAACGACAAGTCCTCCAAATTAGTCCATCACAGTAAGCTTCGAGTAAATGATTATCTAGGTTCTTCACGGCTTTTCCTTATAGAAAGGTAGTGGATGAAGGAAGACACCAAACCATTACTAAGCTCTAATAATGCCTTTGATTAAACCCCTTCAACCCACGGTAGACACGGTTAACTAAAGCAAAAATCACAATCATTACAAGACATTATTTCGGGGCCGATTCTCTGATACCCAGTGGAGTCGCCAGATGTATGACACAGAAATTGGCGACGATGTTCTAGGCTCGTGGCCTAGTCGGGAATATGGAGTAGCCCACGGGGGAACTAAACTGGAGAAATAAAATGGAGTCGCCACCCAGTGTGAACTGGGAAAAAATATTTAAGGCTGCACTCACCCTCGCAAGGGAATACCTCAAACTGTTGGGTTCAGAATGGTCTCTTACTTATGCCACTTGTAATGAATGGATTTGTGCAATAATCTAACCAAGTCTACGCAACATACGTTCCCAAGAGTACCCTATGTATAAGTTTCGTACATGAAAATAAAACCTATATCTAAGTTTACATGCATAAAAGTAAGTCGTCATAACGGCAAACACACAATCTCATGAACCTATTGAATTAACAAACACAAAAATATAAATAAATAACAATCTAAACGTAAACTTAGATTAAATTCTTAATGCGAAAGAAATAACTAATCATGCTTGGAAATAATCAACTAAATCATGCATAAAAGTAACATACTATTTCTAATAAATAACAAATAAACATAAGATTGGATGACACGAAATATGTGCGTTTCTCAAACGGTATGTGGCATTGTATCCCGAGTGCAGACCGCACTACCGTCCATTCAGATTTGGCTACGGAATTTACGTCCGGGTATCCATCCGATATACCATAAGAGATGACACATATTTCATTCCTCCCATGGCCATAACATACATTAACCAATAATACTCATGGGAATGAATATTAACAAATAACAGAAAATAAGCGGAGATAAATATAAAAGGGTGCCTTCAGGTCTAACCTCTTAAGTCGTCTCTTGGAAGTGCATTACGCGGTTGTCGAAAGGGTTGATGCTCCGCAACTTTTCCAATTTACTGGTTCGTTGTTTTCCTTCCTTGCCTCGCTGTTTTGGGCTGCTGTTTGCTCACTATTTTTGGCGGTATTTGGGCTATGTTTTAGGGCAGAATTTCGGTGGTAAATTGGCAGATTTTAGGGACTGTTTTCGGTGGTCAAGACAGTGCAGTTTCGAAGGTTTCAGACAGTGCAATTTTGGTAGTTTCAGGGTGCAGTTCAGGGGTTGTTTTTCGGTAGTTTCAGGGTGCAGTCCAGGGCTGACCTATGTGTATTATATTCAGCTAGTAGGGGCTATATTGGTTGTTTTTGTCGGTTGGTCTTATGTGTATAGTGCTATGTGTCAAAAACAGGGTGAACTGAGTGCCATTGTCGGTTAGTGCTGTGTGGTGCGTTGTTTGATTCGGTCGGTGAGGGCAGGCAGATTTAGTGTGAGTGATGAGGGGCTGGTGGTGTGGTCGAAATGCTGTGTGATTTTTTTGTTTATGTTTTGGTCAGTGGGTGTGTGTGTTGAGAGAGAGGGCGTGAGGGCGGTGGTGAGCAGTTTAGGGTTTAACATGTGTGTTGGCTCGTGAACGTGAGGGCTGCATGTACATTCAATATGCAATTTGGTGGTCCATGCAGGTCAGTGGAGTTGCTGCACACGTTGGCTTTTGTTTGCGTGAATGTATGGCTATGTAAGGGCTGCGTGTTTGATGGAAATTGTTTGTTGATTTTTGTTTTAGAGAGACGGTTAGGCTGTGAGAAGGGCAATGGCGTAAAGGTCAGGGTGTTGGACAAAATGACCCATAGCGTCACTATTTGCACAGATCATTGTGTTGTTGTAGCAAATTAACTATGTGACAAAGAAATTGCACTCTCATCATTTGTGATTAGATCACCATAGATATATAAATGAAGAGAGGTCCATATGATTAGTTCCTGGATTGAGATGATATGAGACAGTATCAGTCCACGAAGGATTAACATTAAATATCCCTAGCCGTAGTATTATCGAGACAGGACATCGATAATGTGGAATAGGCTAGTATTGCACTTGTGCGTGTTGTGAGGGCACAACGGCATAGTTCTCATATATATAAGTATTGGATATTTATGCAAGTGCGATAAGGATGTCGTGTTTCAACGATGGTACGGGAAACAGCTTCGCTCTGGATAGACCCCTCGGAATCCCATTGGTATTTATGACTATGTGTCTATGGGAGGGCCGAAATCAAGGTAGGTGTGTATAGTCTTAACCTGAGACTTGCATCGCTAATACTTACGATAATCGATAAACTTTGGTTTTGGTGGTAGGGGACTTTTAACAAGTTCTGAGTACACCACTTCTGGGTTTATCAGAGAGTCGTAGAGTATTGGGTGTGATGTCAAGACGGAAGTGTCACTTCAGTCATATTGGAGTTGATGTCACGCAGGAAGGTACTAGTGTCTTGAGTGTTGCGCAACCAATCGGGATATTGTGACCAGGTCATGTATATCCGATTATAGAGACTATGTTACCAGACATCCGACATGTGCTTCGGACGGGGCAGACACTTATCCAGCCCCAGCCCTAGCACGTGATTATCGATACTGGACCAATATACACATACTACGGTATACTACGCTTGATACAGATCTATATATTCCTGTAAGAATATTCTGGAGAATTGGGTAGGCATGGCGCTTTGCTAGAAGCCCACCTTGTGCTTGTAATCGATATAAACGTAGTACGAGGTAACTTACGTGTTCGGACAGTCCGACGATCGTATTTACTGCCCACATATCCGGAGATCTCATGGGTCGCTTCCTGAAGATTCACCGATGACGTATTAACTCGCACTTTGATTAATCTGGGATAATTAGAAGAGAGAGATAGAATTAATCTGGGATTAATTTGATGAGAGAGAAAATTAATCTGGGATTATTTGCGGAGATATTTTATCTGGGATAAATATTAAAGAGAGAGAAACGATTATTTGGAATTATCGATAAATTAATATATTCGATATATTAATTGAAATTGGATTTTGACGCGGAGCGGAAATTAATTAGATTTAATTCGGGCGAACGAATTAATTTAGAATTAATTCGTTAGCGACGTGAATAGTGATTTCGCTAGGCGTAATCATTTAATTACGACGCGACGGAAAATTCGTTAATTGGAATTAGCGAACCCGAGCCCGAGAGTGATTGCGAGCGCATTCGCATTTCGAATTCGAGCGCGGCACGCGAGTCACATCAAGCGTCAAATCGTTTGTCACATCATGCGTCAAATCAATTGTCACTTTGAGTGACTTGCATACTTGAAATTAAGTGATGTGACTTGTATAAAAGTGTGATTGTGTGAAATGAAGAATAAAAATCGAAAATGAATGATGTGAAGTGTAAAGTAAGAGAAAAGCATTATAGACTTTTGCTTTTTACTTTTGATATATATGATAATGATTTATATATATTTATTTTTTTTTAAATGGATGAAATAAATTAAAATATATAAAACTTATCATTCTCTCTCTTACATGCAAACCTCTTACGGTTTATCTCTTCTCCCTCTCTTTTTCTTCCTCATCTCCTTCACGGATGGTGCGATTTCTTCTCTTTTTTTTCTGGTTATGACGCGAAACTTTAAGAGAAGCAAAGGGGAGATGAATTAGTGCTAGAGCCACACCATGAGTGTATATGATAGTGATAGGGAAGTTATTCCTTGAGCATGGAAAGCTTGAAGCTTGGAGCTTCAATGGAGTTCATGCATGGCCGATTTGGAGGTTCAAAGAGGACTGAAATCGCACAGCCCACTGCAAAGGAGGAGCTACTGCCGAGCTCAATGGAGGACGAAAATGGCCTTGTCTTCTTCATTTCATCAAAAACCGAAATTCAATGTGAGTATATTCCGCACCTCCTTTGATGTGTTCATATGCGGTTTTTTTTGTGCATGATTTGTTGATCTTGGGACTTTGAATTGAACTCCTACAATGGTATCTGAGCTATTGTTGCATGAAACCGAATTAGGGTTCTTGAGCAAATTTGGGGCTTTTTGATTTTAGCTTGATTCTGTCTAATTGATTGTTTGAGAATGATTATATATGATTGAATTTGAGTTGTAATGTAATCAATTTGATAAAAAATTGATTGGATTGATTTTCCCCAATTTGCTTAATTTTGGTCAAAACTTTAATTTGGGTAAACTCGATTTAGGCATGATTTAATTGAATTGGATGTTTAAGTATGCTTGAATGAGGTTGAATTGAAGTTGTGCATGATCAATTTCAAGAAAATTGGATTGGATCAATTTTCCCCAATTCTTTAGGTTGAACATGAAACTTGTAATTGGGTAAAATGTGTTTAAGCATGTTTTAATTGAATTGGATGTTTAAGTATGCTTAGAACATGTTTAATTGAGATTGTGTGTGATCAATTTCATGAAATTGGATTGGATTCAATTTTCCCCAAATTGAAGGCTTGGCCGAAAATTGCATAACCCTAATGTCTTGGTAATTTTGTTTTGTTTGATCATTGGATGACTTAAAACAATTGGTTAATGTTGTTTTGAAGTTCAATTGGATTGAATTTTGATTTAGAACATTTTTTCCCTTTTAAAGTGGCTGGCCGAATCTTATGAACATGAAATTCTTTGTGATTTTTTGTTTTAATTCATTGGATGAATTGAATTGATTTGGGAAATTAAGATTGTGGACTCAATTGGATTGAAACGTAATCGATTAAAACCCCTAATTGCCGAGACTTGATAGCATGTTAATGGGTTTGATTTTAATTGAATTGTGTTGGACACTATTGGTTGTTAAAGTGCATGATTAATTAGGCTAATTGATATTTTAGAAATGTTAATTGGGTAATTGATTGTGTATTACACTTAGGTTAATTAATTGTGAAATTGGAATTTTATAAGATTAATTAATTTGAGCTTGATTTTGGAAATTGGGCTTGTTAGGTTGTAATTGGCCTTTTGGGCTTTGTTGTAACAAAGTTGGGTTTAGGCAAAATTGGTTGGATCCATTAGGCCCAAAACCGAATTCAAAAGGTCCAATTATGACTTAATGGACCTTAATTATTTAATTGGGCCTAATGGGCCAAAATTAATTTAAAGGCTTATGGGGTAACTCCCGGATTGGACTTTGGTTGCGGTTTTGACCCGAGTTGACCAAAAGTCCACGCCTCAAGAAATTAATTAAAAGCCCATTGGACTTTAATTAAATAAACATTAGATGTTAATCGGGCTTTGAGACCCGTTGCGATTAAATTTGGAATTTAAGTCGTAAAGGTTCGTTAAAAAGTGTAATATTTAATTTAGAATTAAATAATGAATTAGAATTAAATACGTATTAAATTGGATTTAATATGTAATTTAATTTAATTCGTAGAAATTGTACTTTGAGTACGTGTTCGCAATACGAGTTTGACTCGAACAAAATCAAAATCTTTGTTTTGAACATTGGATGATCACTAATTATCAAGATTAATTAATTTGATTAGATTGATTGATAACATGCTTGTATGAATACATGGTTGTGATGTTTGAATAATGTATATCGGATGGATATTAGCCGGGTGGGGCGATTTTGGAAATTGTAATAAATTTGATTTATTAAATTGGACCTGCGTGTCCAGCCTTATCTCTTATTTCTTTGTATTCTCTTCTCACCTATTCCCCTCCATGTAAAGAGGTTTCTTAGAAGTGTAGTGTAACAGGTAGAAGTAATACTAGTGCTAGCTTGAGTGAGAAAGGGAGAGATTTGATCTAGGATCAATGTAAAATATCCATCCGCATATCATTATTATTTTATTTCATACTCGCTTTATTATGTATTTAGAATGCATGTTTAAGGGTGTATGATGATGAGACCTAACAAAGATAATTAAATTGGTAGCCAATTTGCACGCGAAAAACCCTCGTTTATATTAAGCAAATATCCTTCCATTGAATGATTCTTGTTCAAGATCCGAAGTTGTTGGCATTGGTTTTTTTGACCAAAGTCAAGACCTTTGTCAATCAAGGATGTACTTGAATCATGAGAGTTTTGTTGCATATCGGTGTCTTGTCCAAATCGTGATTTTTATTGACCAAAGTCAGATCACTTTTTGTCCAATGACATTGATTACGAAACTTTCCTCGTCAATGGGTCCTGCTTAACTGGAATCATTAGGTTTGTTTTGGCCAAAGCCAAGGCCTAGATGATTCGGAGGATAGGGTTAGGAAAATGTAATGGATACATTGACATTATACATATGTTTCGGACTTGGATGTCCACCTAACCGGATCTAGGAATTGGATGAGATCCAATTGATCTGTGAGATCTACCTAGTTAAATAGCATACAGCTTTTTATTGGCCAAAGTCAGGTTGTGTGTTATTTAACGGGATCCTAGCCCACTAGGAAACCGGTTTCCCGAGTACTCCACAGAGGGTTAGAGACTCGACGAAAAATAGTGGGAGGCAAGTATTGAATTTGCAACATTCGTTCGAATACTCGCTAAACGCGCTCATTTAAATTATTTCGTCATTAGATTCAATGTTATTAGACTAATATTTAAATTGTTGTTTTAATAAACAGTTGGACTGTATTATACTTGATTATATATAATTGGATTATATTAATCAATATATTTGAATTAATTAATTTCAGTTTACAGTTGATTTTATAATTGGATTATAGTAATCAATGTAATTGAGGTTAATTAATTTGGATTATATTTGATTATATAGTTGGACTATTATAATCATTATAATATATAGTACCACTAATCGTTGGTTAAATAGTTGGACTATTGTAATCAAGATAAGAAATTGAAAAGTTGGATATTAAAATATAATCTGGGATTAAAATATTTTAAATGATTTAATTTTCAAATTGGGAATAAATAATAGGTTACTTTATTTGATAAAATAACTCATTATACCTTAAGCCCAAAATAAGCAATATAAGTAGAGCATAAAATCTTTGGAAGATTTATGTGATGATGACTTTAATGCTTAATTTAATATACTTGTCATAAATCTAATTTTTTGATTTAAGAAGTATTAAAATTGCAATTTATAATTCTTGGAGAATTAATTGACTATTCTAGAGAGATAAAGTCAAAGTTTGCAATTGGGCATGTAGCACGAGGTGCACATCGTTTCGATATTCCGAAACCAAGGCTTGGCCAAAGGTTGTGAAATATTGAAAAGGATAATTGACATATCCCAAAGTGACTACCATTTGGATATGGAAGACACGAAGGAATTAAAGAAAGGGCGAGGCTCTAACTTTAAAAATGTTTGTCTTAGTTATGTTCACAGCTAGTATTGAAATTAGATTTTAAATACTTAGTGTGGTACATAATATATATGTATTGATATTCAGAATCTGCTTTGAGCAGGATACTGACTTCAAGCTGAGATTTCTCTGCGAATCGGAAACGGGACGAAAGTCGCTGTTTCGACCGTAGATACCTAAGTTTAGGAACTACCATTTGGGTGTGTACTTAAATTAGGAACTGTTATAATGTAACTAGTTTGACTAGAAACATTATCTCTTTATCAGTGTTTAACCCACTGCGGGTGAACCTTTATATTCTAAAACACTAAAGTGTTTTATTATATAAAGATAATACTGAGATAAATACATTAGATGTAAATAACAGAATTTATATTTTGAATATAATAAAATCTCAAACATATAAATGACAAATAAATAGCTCAAATTGATTTGATCAATAGAGACTTATTTGTGGCATTGTTGTCTAGGACACAATTAAACGAGACATGTCAGTTAGACGGTGTGTCCGAACTAAAACCGAATTTTGTTGGACATGATAAGGTTTATCACGAGTCGCTCTGAGCTATCATTTCCTTCAAACAGGATATGTATTAACAGTGCAAAACTTATTTAGAATAAGGTTCCATATAAATCTGTTTGACAGATATCATATAGGATATGAACAGGAAAGAAACGGGGTTTCTTACTCCTAATAATTGGGTATGCCAGGCATAACGTTTGGATGATACCAAACTAGAACCCAAATTGGATAAGTGCCAATATAGGTTATCCTAAGGGAAACCTTAAGTATAGTACTTGTAAATCTCACATGAGAACAATATGATTGTTGCTCACCATGCGGTTTTCCTGAGAGGAATACCGATATGCAGTGGTCAGTGGGAGGATAGTGATACTCGATGAAAATCGGAGTAATACTATTCAAGGCACGAAGTCCTTAATGGAACACAAACAGTTCATCAATGATGAATCTGTACCATAATCTTCAAATACACAAGAAACTTCATAGATCGGATAGAGTCAGAAAACAACCTAGGGTATGGGTTTCTGATCTAACCTCATTAAGATGTCAATCTTATGGAGGTGTACCATCCGACTACGTTTAGAGGAAGTGATACGAGGTATCGACTCTCTGTTATGGCAAAGTGCCATGAATCCGAAATGGATTGTGTATAACAACTATTTTGGATACTAGTTGTTGTACCATAAGGCATTGTGCCTATGGTACATTAAACGTCTTCAAAAGAAGACATACATGGATGGCAAACATACCAACGTACAAAGCTAGGCTTTTGACGGAAAGACATCGTTATCAACATTGTGTTAATAACGGTTCAACCTTTTACCTGTTGCCATGGTAAATCCATTTTGAAGATGCTTGTTGATAACTGTATATTTCATTTATGAAATATGTCAGTTACAAATCAAAATCGCTTTCCTGAAAAGGAAACTTTTGGAGAATGTTTATAACATTCTGACGATTTTGTATAACCGACAAACAAGGTTTGCGGATTATTCAATCCATGTTTGGATTGAAGCAAGCATAAGGTTCTTGGAACTGACGTTTTGAAATAATCATAATGGTTTATGATTTAACTCAAAACGAAATAATCTTTGTGTATATAAGGAGGTTAGTGGGAGAGCGCACTGGCAGTGAAATTCCCATAAAACAATTGGTGAAAGCTTGGCTTTCATAGAAATTCTCCGTAGAATTCTGGGAGTAACAACCTTTATTCAAGGAATAAAGATCTACTGGGATAGATTGAAGTTGTTAACACTCTCTGGGAAATTGTACATTTAAAATGTACTTGTATTGGTGTCTCATACGCTTCGAGCATATGGAGTCACGATCAGGTCAATCCAAGTGATAGTCACTGGATTGAAGTTGAGAACATCTGTTAGTATCTCAGAGAACTAAAGATGCTATCTTAAACTATGGAGAAGGAGAACTTGTAGTGACTGGGATCACTACTGCAAGTTTCCAAACAATTAAAATACTACGGTACTATAAAGTTTGAATAACGGAGACAGTGAGCTGGAAATCTTCCAAGCAAGATAGATGTTGCCGAATAAACAACAAATGCGGATTATTGCTGCAGCTGAGGCAGCAATAGAAGCCATTTGGATCGATAATAAATCTAATTAGATTAGATATAGTTCTGTTAGCAGCTGAGCTAGGCGTCAGCACAGGCTAAAGAATTAAAGGTCTCATCGACGATCCAGATATATACTTCTATATCATCTGATTCGTTCGGATCATACATCGTGGCGATGTGATGATCGTGTAAATCGCGTCAGACGATAATTAAGCAAATCCGCTGACGAAAACCTTTCCTCAGCAATTTGAGCGAATTGTACATAGTTCGGGTGTTAGACACTCGAGTGACTGGCTATGTGCCAAGTGGGAGATTGTTGGACAAAATGACCATAGCGTCACTATTTGCACAGATCATTGTGTTGTTGTAGCAAATTAACTATGTGACAAAGAAATTACACTCTCATCATTTGTGATTAGATCACCATAGATATATAAATGAAGAGAGGTCCATATGATTAGTTCCTGGATTGAGATGATATGAGACAGTATCAGTCCACGAAGGATTAATCATTAAATATCCCTAGCCGTAGTATTATCGAGACAGGACATCGATAATGCGGAATAGGCTAGTATTGCACTTGTGCGTGTTGTGAGGGCACAACGGCATAGTTCTCATATATATAAGTATTGGATACTTATGCAAGTGCGATAGGAGGTCGTGTTTCACCGATGGTACGGGAAACAGCTTCGCTCTGGATAGACCCCTCGGAATCCCATTGGTATTATGACTATGTGTCTATGGGAGGCCGAAATCAAGGTAGGTGTGTATAGTCTTAACCTGAGACTTGCATCGCTAATACTTACGATAATCGATAAACTTTGGTTTTGGTGGTAGGGGACTTTTAACAAGTTCTGAGTACACCACTTCTGGGTTTATCAGAGAGTCGTAGAGTATTGGGTGTGATGTCAAGACGGAAGTGTCACTTCAGTCATATTGGAGTTGATGTCACGCAGGATACGGTACTAGTGCTCTTGAGTGTTGCGCAACCAATCGGGATATTGTGACCAGGTCATGTATATCCGATTATAGAGACTATGTTACCAGACATCCGACATGTGCTTCGGACGGGGCAGACACTTATCCAGCCCCAGCCCTAGCACGTGATTATCCGATACTGGACCAATATACACAATACTACGGTATACTACGCTTGATACAGATCTATATATTCCTGTAAGAATATTTCTGGAGAATTGGGTAGGCATGGCGCTTTGCTAGAAGCCAACCTTGTCTTGTAAATCGATATAAACGTAGTACGAGGTACTTACGTGTTCGGACAGTCCGACGATCGTATTTACTGCCAACATATCCGGAGATCTCATGGGTCGCTTCCTGAAGATTCACCGATGACGTATTACTCGCACTTTGATTATCTGGGATTAATTAGAGAGAGAGAGATAGAATTAATCTGGGATTAATTTGATGAGAGAGAAAATTAATCTGGGATTATTTGCGGAGATATTTTATCTGGGATAAAATATTAAAGAGAGAGAACGATTAATTTGGAATTAATCGATAAATTAATATATTCGATATATTAATTGAAATTGGATTTTGACGCGGAATTAAAATTAGATTTTAATTCGGGCGAACGAATTTTTAGAATTAATTCGTTAGCGACGTGAATAGTGATTTCGCTAGGCGTAATCATTTAATTACGACGCGACGGAAAATTCGTTAATTTGGAATTAGCGAACCCGAGCCCGAGAGTGATTGCGAGCGCATTCGCATTTCGAATTCGAGCGCGGCACGCGAGTCACATCAAGCGTCAAATCGTTTGTCACATCATGCGTCAAATCAATTGTCACTTTGAGTGATGTGACTTGATAACATGTCACTTTATTAAAGTGATGTGATGTGACTTATAGTAAAAAGTAGAAATGATGTGTGAAAAGTAGAAAAGCATTAATAGACTTTTGCTTTTTACTTTTGATATATATGATAATGATTTATATATATTTATTTTGTTTTTGGAAAATAAATTAAATATATAAACTTATCATTCTCTCTCTTACATGCAACCTCTTACGGTTTATCTCTTCTCCCTCTCTTTTTCTTCTTCATCTCCTTCACGCATGGTGCGATTTCTTCTCTTTTTTTTCTGGTTATGACCGAAACTTTGAGAAGCAAGGGAGATGAATTAGTGCTAGCACACCATGAGTGATACATAGGTGATAGGGAAGTTATTCCTTGAGCATGGAAGCTTGAAGCTTGGAGCTTCAATGGAGTTCATGCATGGCCGATTCTTGGAGGTTCAAAGAGGACTGAAATCGCACAGCCCACTGCAAGGAGGAGCTACTGCCGAGCTCAATTGAGGACGAAAATGGCTTGTCTTCTTCATTTCATCAAAACCGAAATTCAATGTGAGTATATTCCGCACCTCCTTTGATGTGTTCATATGCGGTTTTTGTGCATGATTTGTTGATCTTGGGACTTTGAATTGAACTCCTACACAGGGCTGTGTTAAAGGTGTTTTGATTTGTGCGTGAATGGCTGTTGCATTGAATGAGAGAGAGGGAGTGGAGAGAGGCTGTGAGGTTCTTAGAACATTAGGGTTTATTTCTTCTTTGTGAGTGGACGTGAGAATGAGCTAAACTTGAATGTGTTGGTTTAGGCTTCTTTTTATAGGCAATGGTTGGGGTTTACCTTATGTGAATAGGGAAAGAATATTGTGTAATTATTGGGATATTTAATTTGTGTATCATAAGGAAATGATCTCTTCATTTTAGGAAGGTAAATTGATTTTATTTTAATTATTTTGTTTAGGAATGTGATTTAATTTAATTAGGAAGGTGATTGATGAGAATTGATTTGAATCTTTTAATTCGGGAAGGTGATTTGGCTTGATTTTAACATGTGTTTAATGTGTGAATTGATTATTTTGAATGTGTTTGGGCATGCATTGAGGGGTTTGGGCGTGCATTAGGTCCTTTGATGGGCTTTGTGTGTGTGGCTTGGTGTATGTGGGATTGGTGTGTGGCTTACGGGGGTTTGGGCTGAGGATGAATTTTAAAACAGAGGTCCAACGAGCGAACCCACGGCTAAGCAAACGAATTTAGTCCAACAAGATATCAATTTCTGACTTTTCCCTTCCGACGTCCATTTCCCGCGACTTCCACAACTTAAAGAGGTAGTGTCTCCATGTGAGACTCATCATCGGGACTTATATGCAAAAATGCAGTGCCTACACTTGCTCTTATCTTAATGCTATGCAATATTTTACTCAATCACACATGCAACTTAATAACTTAAATAAACTTAAATGCGAGATCATGAAACCAAATATATACATACATACATGTCTGAGAGTATATAAAGTATATATAGTATAAGTACATCATCAAATACATGTCTATGATATGACAAAATGACATCCTAGAGATCTATATTCTATATGAATATAGATCTGGAAAAGTGGCCATGTGACTAGTGACTGCATCATAACACTTGTCCTCGATCTGGGTCTCCAAAAGTAGCACATGGCTCACCAAATGACGAATCCTGCAAAAGAACTGGGAAGTAGTGGGGGTGAGTCCTGAGGATCTCAGTGAGTGGAGCTACAAAATAAGAAACTGGATCAGTATATCTGAGTAAAATCATTCATTCTTAAAATGATTTTGAAAACTTTATTTGAAAACTGGTTATTTTCTTTAAAGCTGAGAAAAAGCCTTTTCTGAAAACTTTATGTGAAGAAAATCTATGGTACTGTGGAAAAACTTGACGCATTGGGGCGTTACGTATCGTCGTCCCCCCACACGCCTAACTAGTGGTCTTAGGGTGTTACATATCATTGTCCCTCAAGCCACTGAACTAGAGCCGGTAGTGCTAATCCATGCTGTTACCTGACCTTGAAACTAGGGTCTAGGGGTGTTACGTATCGTCGTCCCCCTAGCCCTGAACTACGTGTACACACGGTATATGTCCGTCAATTCCATAAGTAAGAGCTGAGGTGGGTTTTTCCCCATGCCTCGAAAAATAACATAAAGCTCATTCTTTTAAATCTTAAGGCTTTCATAACAATCTTACGTAAGAAGTAACTAAGAATTCAATAAAACTAGTGCCCTAAAGCTTTAAAAATAAGTCTTGAAACAAATCTTAATCAAAGCAAGTAATATAAATCAATTTATAAGAAAAATCTCCACTCACAGATTTGAAGTCCGGTCAAGTTCCATTCACGTCGCTGGGGGCAAACGCGTCCCCTGATGAGTATTTATATGGAATACACTGAGTTAGAATCATAAGTTATAAAATACAGTTCGAAATCAAATTAAGTTCCTTAACCTAGTTGGATTACTCCCTTAGAATATTTTCTATTCCTTAAATGAAATGTAAAATAAAATTCAGACCCTTAGTTACGCGTCGCGACCTCTAAAAAAAAATTTCTGATTTTTGGGTTCGCGTCGCGACGCCGGTCCCATCTACGTCACGAAACGGCCTTGTTAATAATATGCATGCCTCTGCCTTGTTTGCATCGCGACGTGAGCTTGGCGCGTCGGGATGCGACGCCGATTCCAAGACCAAATTTTTGATTCTCCCATGATTATCCCTAAATCTCATTTCATTTCATCACAACAATTTCAACATAACCCAACCATCATATTACACCCCCAATTATCTCATTTCCACTAAAATCTTATCATTCATACTAAATGTTCCAACTAGAATGTGATGACTAAAATTCACCTAAGCATGGGTTTCTCAATCAAATAACCATCAATAAACACATGACTACTAATCAACAACACACCACAATCATCCAACTATCAAAATTAAAATTATCAAAGTTTGGGTTATTTGTTGCTTACCTTAATTCAATCTTCTTTTCCCCTAATAATGCCCTTTAATCCCCTTTTTCCTTCTTCTTGATTGGATTACCTTGTTTAGCTTCAAGTTTTTGACAAGAAAAATTGCAAACTTTCTCTTCTCTCTTCCTTCCTAACCCACGGCAATAGGCCAAGAAAATGAAAAAATGATTTTTCCCTTTTATTGTTTTGTTTTGTTTTTCTCCATTACTTAATCAAGTTCTAGGAAAATGTAGGCAATTTCATTAATTGGGCCTTGGGCTTCCTTTTTCTTTTATTTCTCTAATTTGTTGTTGGGCCAAAAAAAAAAAGCAAAGGAAAGTTGGACTTAAAATTAGGTAAATGTTCGTTGTTTCTAGTCGATCCCGAAAATTATTTACTAACCCGGGAAAGAAAATCCCCCGCGTCCCTAGCCGAACTAAAAATATTTGGGGTCGTTACAAAAATGAACTAAGTTTTGTTTATAATTTTTATGGGCTTATTCCTACTGTTAGTTAGGATTTTCCAAGTCATCCATACCAAGTGGCTAACCCTAGAAAGTTCTAAATGCCCTAACAATTGTGGGACAATAAGTTCGCAAGCATGAACATAGTCAAAATACGAAAAACCAAAAACACATACATCCAACACCAAAACACAAACCAAAAACATACATTCATTCAACAACATCATAAATCCATAAACACATATATACGCATCAATATAAACCTAAAAACATAGACAAATCCACACAAAACCCAGAGCATGTTATCAAACGATGCTTACATTCGTCATGTTCATTGCACATCAATGATAAATGTAAAGCATGCTCAGTGTGAAGAAAATAAAGAGAAAGATCCAAGAGCACTTACTTTTATGTTGAAAAAGAAGTTAGAGGCTTATGATGAAGTTTGTTAAGAGGGCTCGAAGCTCCAGAGGCCGCTTGAGATTTGAGAGATTGCTTGGAGAATGTGAAGTTGTAAATGTTGTGACTGAATAGAACTAGCACTTAAATAGACTGCTCGGGCAGATTTTGGTCGTTGATTTAGAATAGGAGAAGCGGATTAATGACATGTGTGGGTTCAATCACTACCGTTGAGTTTCGATCAAGAGCTCAGATAAGAGCCACGAACTCGGTTCATCTCAGCCACACGAGTTTTGGTGCGCAAGTCATATATGGGCGACACTTGGCATATTGGAAAGACGAAACAAAAAGGGATTTGATGGATGTGATGGGCATTTGAGCAATACCATTATGCCATCACATATTCATATGGACTATTCAGAAACCCCAGGAATGTCTTTTCAAATGGCGGTGAAAGATAAGCAATCGTCATAAAAATGGCATCTTTGGCAGTATGCCGAGCAACTAGCCCTGAAGAGTATGAGTCTGGGAAGAGCTTAAGCGATACAAAGTTTTTAAAAGGTGACCACCCGAGGATGTTATATCAACATGCACCACCATTTTTTATAAAGTTCTCGACATCAACTCACCAACTCGTTGATACCGAGAACTAGGGGAAAGATGTTGATGGTGATTTTTCACCCCGAGGAAGGCTCAAATGCAAATGAGGGGTAGAATTGATTTTGTACTTAGCAAAAAATGGATGATAAAGGCCCAAGGGTCTAAAAAGAGATGAGGTTTGGTAGAGAAACTCGACCTAGTGGTGCAGAAGTGTTCTCCCAAGAGAAAGAGCACCGTTAAAGATGAAGTAAGTTGGGATACCGACCCGACCACATGAAGGGTGCTGATTTGGGATTTTCTAGAGAGTTTGTGGAGCCCGACTTGATGGGGTTCTTATATGTCGACCCGACATGGTTGAGAGAGTTGGGCAGAGCTAAAGAGAAGCTTTTATAGTATCATCTACCTCGGTATGCCGACCCGAAGAACGAAGATGGGATCACACGTTGACCTATGTTGGAATCATGTGATGTATGCCCTAGTTGAGAGGATAAGCTTCTGGAAGGCTAAGGATGATTGTTGAAAGAAATGGTTCTCATTGGAAGTAGCCCATGCCAGCCGCCATATGCCGGTGCAGTGGCATGGAGGTGGCAGAGCAGAGCTGCCATAGGTCGGTACAGTGACAATAAAATGTGTTAATCTGATTGGCTCATTTAAGGGTAGGAGGAGAGTTATGACGACAATGATAGCAATGTGACATGAGTTGACTTTAGATGCGGTGGAATAGTGAATTTGGAAGTCTATATAAAGGGATTGAAGTCTCAGAATCAAGGGTTAACAAATTTTACATCTCACGACTTGTAAAAAAGTTAAGAGCTTAAGGACTACTGATAGAGAGAAAGCCAGTCGGTTACCTGACCAAGTGAGTGAGTCGTTGTAACATCCCGGGTTATTATAGCGAGTTGCGTGAATTTTATTTTCCGCGCGTGAGACCGCGTCCAAACGCGATGTCCATTTTTATTGTAAAATATGGACTTTTTCAAGAGACTAATTATAAGATAATAATAATTTAACTTGAAGGGTTAGATTGTAAATTACCAACTAGAATAAATTGGTTTAGATATTTCTTGTACATTCATACACGTGTAACACACTCACATTTTAAACAAACTTTTTTAATACACATTTTTTTTAACATACATGTGGTATATATGCATCCACACCGGGTCCGCCTGTTGTGAGAGAGATGACATATATACCGGCACATAATATAATTTTCACTTACTCACACGCAGTACACAAACCAGAAAGAGAAAAAGAGAGATGGAGATTGAGAGAAATGAAGAAATGAAGAAATATCGAGAGAAAGAGAGAAATGAAAAAAAAAAAAAAATCAGCGACCGAGAGTCTTTAAGAAGATTGGATGGTTGTTTATGTGTTTGAATGATATTACAAGTAATATGGAGAATTTCTAATGATGGATTGAATTATGTGTATGATTTTGGGAATGATAAGCAGTGTGTATTGTGCTTAATGAAGTGATGATAGTCTGGCAGTGTGAGGTGAAGTGGGAATTGTTATGATTTGTTGATGGTGTTTTCAGGCACTATGTTATTTAAAGCAGCACGACAGGGGTAAAAAGGTAATTCACTTCTCAGTCAAGATTATTAATGCCGACCCGACCACTAAAGAGTCAACAGTAAGAGGCCGGGAACTTTACGGTTAGTGACCGAGCACTTGAGTTCAAGATGACCGGGCAATTATCAGGTCGACAGCAGCATTCTCAGTACAAAAGACTATTATGACCGACCACATGAAGACCGAGCATAGGGCAAGACATGTTCGGGAAAATAAAGCATTCTATCCATACAAGATAAGATAATAAGTTATCCTACTTTCATGGGGTAAACTAGTAAGTCAATGTCCTAGTATGATAAAGAAAGTAAATGTAGTTTTGATTAGGAATCCTTATGGGAAAAGGGAATAGTTTTGACTAGGAATCCTTATGGGAAAAGGGAATAGTTTCAACTAGGAAATTCTTATAGGAGAAGGAATATGATTTCTACACTATTATAAATAGGAGGGCAGAGTATGTGTAAAAGGCATCAAGATCATCATCAAAAAAATAAGGGATCTGAATCTTCAAGCTCTGACTTGTAGAAAACAAAAAGAGACCCAAGAAAGAGTGTTTAAAGTAATAAAAGTATCATCTTGTTTGTGTCCGTGGACGTAGGTCGGATCCAAATCCACCGAACCACGTTAAATCTCCTTGTTGATTGGTGTGTTTATCTGTTTTTTGCTAAGTTTGCCTTTGGTCCCCCATAACCAAACAAATTCACTATTGAGGGAGGATTAGTCTCGGGAGTGATATTCCCATATTGCCCCTGAGACCAAAATCAACCGTCAACAGTTGGCGCCGTCTGTGGGGAACTGGACACAAAAGCAACTCGTGTAGTAAGACAATGGCGGAAGGCGGAAACCACCAATCATCAGGAAATCCGGCCACAGATTGGATGAATAAGATAGAAGAAAGCATAAGGAAGGACATGGAGGATAGTCAAGCCCTCCTAAAAACCATGATGGACCTACTGGAGAGAATGGAAGGGGGGAACCGCGAGAAGCCTGAAACCAGAGCTAATCAAAGAAGAGGAGAGATGGCAAATGGAAAGAGGGTTGTGGATACAAGTGAGGACGATGGACCTAGGAGGAGGGGGCCTTACGGGATAAAATCCATAGTTGTGGAAAAAGATTCATAAGCAGAGGACACATGGGAAGAAGAAGAAGAGAGACTTTCAACAAATTCCTCTTATGATAGTCTCCGCTACACTAGAAGAGGAGACACAGAGTACGACGAAACTGTGCGGGAGATTCCAAGGCGTAAGGAATATCGCACCCGGTGCAACAGACATGAAGAAGATCACAGAAGGCGACATGGCTGCCCAAATAGCGAGGTAAAATCTTGGTTAAAAAAAAGAGATGGCCAAGTGGAGGACAAATCTCAAAACAGATACAGGAGACACCCGGAAGGGATCGGGATCGCATGCGGAGTCAGAAGGCAGCCCGCAGCTGCTTTGCAACTCTCTCAAGAGAAACCCTCTGCATTGAGGAGGGTACCAAAAAACGGCAAAGGAATGAAGACGGAGGAAAAGCCAGTGGAGATCCTAGTCCTCGGCCAAACAGAATAGCCCGGCTAGCGGCGGCTGAGGAATTAGAAGAGATAGAACTCTTCGGACCGGGAAAAAACATAAAAATAGGGGGAGGCTTGGACAAAACCCTGAGACATAGCCTACTAGAATGTCTAAAAGAGTATCCGGACATCTTCGCACGGGAGACATACTCAACGCCCATTACAGAGGACAGTTGGCGCCGAGTCCCCTTCAACAATCGGCTCGGGCCTGGAGTTCGTTCCGCCGAGACCCCTTCAACAATAGGCTCGGGGCTGGAGTTCGTTCCGCCATGGCCACTTTTTTCTTTCCGGCTCGGGTCTGCTCTTGTACCGCCGAGATCAATGTTTGTTTCAGCTCGGGGTCGGGTTACGTCCCACCGAGTCGGCTTCTTTGGACTGGGGACGTAACATTCCCCCAGAGCCAAGTCTTTCTTTCAGCTCGGGGTCGGGTTACGTCCCACCGAGTCGGCTTCTTTGGACTGGGGACGTAACATTCCCCCAAGTCCAAGTGCCTTTTTCAGCTCGGGGTCGGGGTACGTCCCACCGAGTCAGCCCTTCGGACTGGGGACGTAACATTCCCCCAGAACCAAATATCTCTCTTGGCTCGGGGTCCTCAGGGACATACTCGATGCATAGGATCCGTGAGAAGCATAGCACGGGGATGGATGATACCCCCGTGGCGATTGCTTACTCCAGTGTTACCGAACATAAGGAGGAATATGCCCTTAATGTGTCGAACACTCTTTGATCCTCACTTACCCGATGTAATGGATCCGTGGGAAAGCATAGCACGGGGAGTGATGAGGCCCCCGTGACGATTGCTAACTCCAGTGATGCCGGACCTAAGGAGGAATGTGCCCTTAGTATCCCAGACGCTCTTTGATCCATTCATCATTTGGATCCAAGATAGGCGCAGCACGGGGATGCGTTACGCCCCTGTGGCGTGTGCCTGCTCCAGCGTGGTAAGGAGGAGCCCTCGTAGAATACACAGGCTCCACAGTGACCCGACGTATAGAGGATGTGCCCTTACCATTCAAACGCTCTCCTGATCCAAATCCTGGTTCGCCGGGACACTGAATTGAAAGATTCAGAATTGTGTTTTGGAGACCTCGGGCAGGACGCTGTTTTGAGGCATCCGTGTTGTTGTTTATACTTGCGAAACGTTTTATTTTGGGACAAGCGCTAAGTCGCCCCCACCTTTTAATTTTATTTTTCAGAGTTTTGTTTTCGTTTTCCGCTGGTCTGGTAGGGGGACGCCTGTGCCGGACTCAGTAGGGCTTCAAAAGGTTGATTCACTTCCCTTCTGGGTAAATCCCACCTGATTAATCGGCTCGGGGCTGGATGCGTTCCGCCGAGGCCACTTGATTAATCGGCTCGGGGCTGGATTCGTTCTGCCGAGGCCACCTGATTAATCGGCTCGGGGCTGGATTCGTTCCGCCGAGGCCACTTGATTAATCGGCTCGAAGCTGGATTCGTTCCGCCAAGGCCACTTAGTTATTCGACTCGGGGTCGGGTTACGTTCCACCGAGTCAGCCCTTCGGACTGGGGACGTAACATTCCCCCAGGTCCAAGTGTCTTTCTCAGCTCGGGGTCGGGGTACGTCCCACCGAGTCAGCCCTTCGGACTGGGGACGTAAAAAATTCCCCCAGGTCCAAGTGTCTTTCTCAGCTCGGGGTCGGGGTACGTCCCACCGAGTCAGCCCTTCGGACTGGGGACGTAACATTCCCCCAGGTCCAAGTACCTCTCTTCACTCGGGGTCGGGTTACGTCCCACCGAGTCTACCTCTTCGGTCTGGGGACGTAACATTCCCCCAGGTCCAAGTGTCT